>RJWM01001612.1:0-32955 GCA_004363535.1 Dasyprocta punctata | reverse complement strand
TTTACCCTTCTTTGCATCTGCCTTTTCAACTTTAGCTTCTTTGTCTGAATCCTGGCCTTTCTTTGCATCTGCCTTCTTCTTTGCTTCTGATTCCGATTCTGATTTATCCGTCTCTCCTTTTGGAGGTACAGAATCTGCCTTTGGAGAAGGAACTGGTTTGGGTGGAGGTTTTCTCCTTGCAGCTAAATAAACAGATGGTCTTTCGGAAATTTTTGTTAAAGACTGATGCATCCATAATGGTCGTTTACATTCACGTTTTAGTTTTTCTTCATCGATGGTCTAAAAGAAGTATTGATTGGAGTATTAAAGAATAAATTGTGAATAACACAGAATTTAACAACCAATTATATTTTAGTTTCAACTATAAAAAAATCAGTTATTTTATTAAAATGTGGATAAATGATAGATTTTCAGTATTTTTGGTTGTGAATTCCATTATTTTTTATTCAAATGGCTAGTTACATTTCATTTGGAGCCCATTACACTTTAGGCAGTCTTCATAATTACCTCAAGATTTTATGTTAGTATTCATAGAGGTATTCATTGACCCACAATATATTAGAACCACACTTCACAATCAGGAGAAGCTTTTGATTTTTTGTGACATTTTGTTCCTCATAATTCTTGAAATAACTTGGCCACCATCCACTTCTACATAAATTCAGAAACTAGTCAGTCTAATATCCAATAGTTTTAGCATTAAGCATGTATTGATATCTATTCTCACTTTCAAAATTTCTGGAAACTAGAATTCTTGAAAATATCATTAGAAGCCTGAAACACCTCCTGGCAAAATAGTAGATAACAAAAGTGATTAATCTTTAACACTCAGTAGATAACATGGTATATTTTGTTTTCAACTACTAACAAAATACATGCGAATGTTAAAAAATCTATTTTATACTAAGTTTACACAATAGAAAAAATGAGTTGAGTAAAGAGAACAAGCAAGGAAGGCTGATCATTACTGATGGGCTTTCCTTCCTAAAATACACAAGATTTGGTGATCTATTTAATTTGGAAAACTTTTGTTTATATATTTTTCTGCCCCACAGTCACTTCAGAAATATTGTGAGATGTTTATTATGCAATACTCAGAATCCTGAATTCTATATTATATGAAGTAAGGAAGCCTTAAAACTTCCACAGAGCATAATGCAATTCCATGACCATAATGAGGCAGTTTCTGCTGATGATCACCATTTCCCCATTATGTATATTAACCGTCAAGTAGAATAACTGGATTTCTGTGCCTCTTGTAGACATTTGATACAATGAAGGACAACTCAGGAAATAGTTAACATGACTTAAATGATAAAATGAAATGAAAATAAAATATATCGACTTTATCTGAGTTGAAGGATTTGAATTACTTTTAAATGTATTGCCAAATATGGCATTACAAATCAGGTATGACTTAAGTTTAAGTTCCATCAATTTAATTTAATTTAAATATAAAATTCAACTTCACTAAATTTATTTCAAGTGTTCAACAACTTCATTGCCAGGGTGTAGCGGTACACACCTATAATTCCAGCACATAGGAGGCTGAGGCAGGAGTTTGAGACCAGTCTGAGCTACATAGTGAGTTCAGGGCCAGTCTGAACTATAGCAAGACCCTATCTCAAGAAAACAAACAAACAAAAAAAGAGGCACATCTTCATAGGACTGTAAGATATGAAATATTTCCATCATCATAGAAATTGGTCAGTTCTGAGGCATAATGTGTAACAACTGCATATGATTTCATATGCTTAGTAAAATGTAATTATTTATTGGTAAGAAGTACATGCTTTTTCAATACGTACAGAAGGTGCATTTTTATTTAGCTGGGAAGGTATCGTTCTCCTTTTTGTTCCTGGTCGTTGAGGTTTGGGAAATGCCAGGGAAAAGTGTTGTTGATTCCATGATTTTTTGCTTAATTCACTGACTAAAATAAGAATTAAAAAATGCATAATTTATAGTAAATTGTTATAAATTCAAAAGAAATGAAATAACACTAAGTGCAATACATGTGTAAATGAATAAAAATGATTCAACTTACAGCTTACTTTCATGGTAACATTTGAAATTCACTATGATTAATTTGAGAAAATTAAAATTGATTTTATTTGTGCCACTTTTAGAGACCTATATAAAGTTGCCATTGTGAAAGTAACATTGCCTATAATATAATGCAAGGAAGCAGCATTATTGCTTCCATTTATATCTTCCTATCTTTTCCATTCTATACCTTTCTTTCTTTCTTTCTCAGAAGACAATTCCACTGAGAAGAAAAACATGTTGACAACTTCCATTTCCCCAAAGTACTTAGTACAATAATGTCTGGTATAAGATATTTAGTAATTACATGGTTTAATCTAAGTACTGAGATTTTTGATTCTTTAAGTCATTATTTTCTAAATTGCAAAAGTAACTGCTATAGCTGGGGATTTAACTCAGTAGCTTAAATGCCTGCCTGGCAGGCTCAAGGTTGTGAGTTCGATCCCTGGTACAAAAAAAAAAAAAAAAAGTAAATGCTGTAGATCAAAGAACAAGTTTGCTACTGGTAATATGCTTAATAAAGAAAATTGACAAAAAGTTTCACAGCATGGTAACTGGATGAAGTTAACTGGAAACTATAGTAAAATTGATTAAGGGCATTTAATTTCAAATGAGGCTTATGAGAGACATTATAACTGTATTTAAGTATTTTCAATATTTCTGTGTACATGTGAAAATAAATTTCTCATTGGTCTTCTAAATACAAAACTAGGATCATGAGGATAATGTACGAAATAGAACCCATATTTAAATTCAGTATATGAGGGAAAATCACTTTATATTGACATCACTTAATTACATTGGCCTTATCTAGAAAGGATAGTTTTCGCTAATTATGAATTGGGTATAATCTATGGGCAATGTAATAAAAGAAGCTGGGTGAGACACTGTGCAATTACTATATTGATTTTCAACTGTAAGATTATTTGACTACATGACTTCTAACATGCAAATACATCCACCTTTATATCAGTGATTGTATTTTCCTACTCTTTATTAGATCTAAAACAGAAAAGTAGAGAGTGTTCCCTGAGTCCCTGAGGAAGACAATTTGGAAAAGAAAACAATAATCAATTGCATTCTATGTCAATTTTTGATTTATCATTTTAAATGAAAGATGACAATTTAATCCTGAAATTATTCATGTGTTTTTTACAATATAAATATCAAACTCTTTCTTACCTGGAATATAATTGTCATAAGTCCCAAAGTTTACTTTTTGACTAATAAAATAAAATGGAAAAGTTTTAATTAATTTTGCAAAATTACTTTAATGATCATTGTTATACATTAGTACTTCCCACTGACACATAGATAAATATTTTTTCATTCTCAGATCTTCATTATTATGTAAGATAACCTTGTAACCAGTAAAGTAAGGATAGATTAACGTCCTAATTTCAACAGAACAGACATAAAATAATCTCATAAAGAAAATGCTCAATCATATCATTTTTATTGTGTTGTAATCCCAACTATATTTTATTCTACAAAGAAATAGAAGTTCAAAATTGAAAAGGATGCCAATTTTTTTCGGTTTGTAGAAAACATGATTGGATACATGGAATACTTAATGACATCTATAGAAATAATCAGAGTTGTTAAATAAATGCAATAAGAATATATATATATATATATGTATATATACACTATAATTTCTGAATACATTTGGTATAATTCCCTTTTCATACTCTAAAGAGAATAAAATCAAGCCAAGCCAAACAGAGTAAAACTAGTCTTGCAATGCTTTCACGCTTTTGTTTTTATTTGTTTTAGTGTTTTATTCTGTTTGATTTTATTATGTCTGATGGTATGGACAGCTATTTTGAAGAAACCAAGAGACATTATGATAACTATGGTTGATGTCCTATTTTCTTACTTTGAAGTTCTGTTTCACTTTTACTGTTCTTTTACATTAAGTATAATTCAACATAGCAGAAAAAACAGAGCATGTAAATGTACTAAAACACTAAAATTTTCAGTGACATAAAAACACATTAAAAAGAAAGAAGTTTATTGATAGACTCATACTGCACCCTAGACCAACTGGATCTAACAGACAACTTTAGAATATTCTGTCTTAATCATACATGCAATATTCTCCAATTTATATAGTAGGATAGGCTACAGAATAAGTCTAAACAAATTTTTAAAAATTAAAATTTTTCTGCTTTCTTTCTTGTCTATAGTGCAAGAAAGAATCCTAGAAATCAATACTAAGAAAATCTTCTATTGCTATATAAATACATGGAAATTAAATTACTCTTGAATAATCAATAGGTGAAGGAAGAAAAAAGATTTAAAATAATAAAATGAAAACAAAGCTTTGTAAATAGGGAGGGGAATTGGGTTTAATGGAGAACAGGGAATTGAGAAAAAAGATGAATCAAAATATATCATGTATGAACACAAATTCCCTATGATGAATATGATCATTAAGTATATCTAAAATGTACCAATAGGCCTAATAAAAAGTAAAAGTTAAATTCACAAGTAAAATTAAAATTTTATTGAAACAAATGCAAAAACATCATGCCAAAACCTGTGAAATACAGCAAAAGCAGTACAAAAAGGGCAGTTAAGAGCAATGGGAACCTACTTCAAAAATTGAGAAATATCTCAAGCAAAATATTTAGCTTTGCATCTCCAAGAATGATAAGAAATAGAACTGAAGTTATGTAATATAAATTGGGTACAGATAGATTAACCCAATCATATGTAGAATAGAAAATGATTGCCTCATAGAAGTTGAGAACAGAATAGTGGTTTCCAGAAGCTGAGGAGAGCAAGGACAAGGGAGAAATAGAGAAAGTTTGATCAGTGACTAGGTGCCAGCTAAAGTCAGGTAGAAATAAGAAGTTCTGGTGTGCTGTTGCCCAAAAGGGAGGCTATGTATATGATAATGCACTGCTAAAAAGCTGGGCAAAAGGAGTTCAATGATTTCACCATAATTAATGGTAAGTATTTGATGAAATATACATGTTTAATCTGATTTAAAACTTAAATATTGTATGCATGTATCAAAATATAATGTTCTGATCATATGTGATGTTTTGTGATGCTTAACCATGTTAAAGTAATTTAGATGTAGCATACTAGAGCAGTAGACATTAGAACACAGATGACTATCTGCAAAAGTAATGACAAACATGCAAGATTGCTCTTTAGTGATTGTATTATAAGAAAATAGGCAAAATTGTCTGTGAAAAATCCATTTCATCTTTAAGGCTTATGGGTCATCTTTCCTATAAAATCTAGTCATTCTTTCTTTTACATTTTAAAAATCCATTCCTTCATCATTTTTCTATGAAAAAAGTTGAAATATTTAGAAGAGTTCTTTTCCTTTCTCATTTAACAGAAAATAAATTAAGTATAAGGAAACTACATTCATCAAACTTGTCATGTCAAAATAACCTATTCTATATTGCAGTGTATTATCATATACTGAATATTTTTTTATCCTCTCCCTTAATCCATGTTAATATCCAGTGGGAAAAATGGAGCAATAAGACATGAACTTGGAAGCTGAAAGGTTAAGTCTCGCAAGACATCAACCATGTGGGAGCTTTAATCTGGGAGAAAAGTATCCTGAAAACTGAATCCCTGAGCAGAGGGACCAGTTAAACTTTGTGCCTCTGACATATAGAATTTCAATATGGTAATTGGGTGTTGTTTTATATGACTAGGTCTGTGATAATTTGTTATGTAGCAATAGAAGTCTAACACATACTCCTTATGAGATCCTGCAGTGAGATCCAAATGAAGGGAGATATAATTAATAATTGGCTGGTCTTTTGTAGGGCTGCTTAACTCTAAAGGTTTAACATCCTTACTATACTCTTTAAAGTTCAATAAACCTCCTTAATAGCTGGGATATATATAAAAAATGTTCTCAGAAATTTCCGAGTGGATTCTATGGAGATCAGTTACCTTAACAATCATTAATTCTTTTGTTCTGTTTGGCCCAGTACACAATATAAAAAGAAATTGCTTAAAGCTTGCAAGTCTGTGAAAAGCACATCCAAAACCACCTATTTTGGTGAAGTACATGAACTAAGTCTTAGACCAAAATAACCTATGATACTGCTTCAGAATGTAAATCTCTAATTAAACACGTTCATTTGTGCTCATGACATAATAATATTGTAAAAACATCACAGCAGAACAAAGAGAGTAAAGCTAAGTATTTGGTTATTTTAAAACAAAAAAAGTGACAAAAGAACTTACAATCTTGGTACAGACATTTTTCCCACCTATGACTTGGCCAGGACTTATGTAATGTAAATTCAGATTAGTGATGTGTAGAGTTGACATCATAAAGAGACCAAGAATACTGGGAATTAAAGGGAAATAACAACAGAACTCAATTCTATCTGTTCTTAATACTAAAATTCTAACATTAAGGTTCATTTTTGCCAGGCGTAGTGGCACATGCCTTTAATCACAGCACTCAGGAGGCTGAGGTAGGCTGAGCGCTGTGAGTTCGAGGCCGGCTTGGAGTACAACGTGAGCACAGGGCTGGCCTGAGCTACTTAGTGAGACCCTGCCTCAAGAAACTAGGGCCAGGGGTTTGGCTTAGTGGTTTAAGTGCCTGCCTGACAGGTGTGAGGTTGTGAGTTCAGTCCTGGGTGCCACACACACACACACACACACACAAAATAATAATAAAGTTCATTTTCACTCTTTATTATTGACTAAATTTAAAAATAACTGGTCGATTTAAATATTAATAAAATAATTGATTTGATGTTTCTTGTTGTTTTAATTTAGTCACACATATGGAAAAGAAGATAAATCTAGCCACTTATCTGTGGTTAATGTCCCTTATAAAAATAAATGTTTTGCCAAATCCTTTGCATGACTTTCCTTTTTCAGCTTTATCTTATGGTTTACTCATGGGTACAAGATTTCAAGCAAGCCTAAATACTAATTAAAATTATAAATTTTAGTTCTCAGTTAATATATAATGATTCCACCACACTACTAGGTGAATGCAAATACTGCATATATTAAGAAAAACATACTTTCTAAATCTATTTTTTTAGGATCTATATTGTATACCTTAATTATGAGAGTATAGTGAGATCCAAATCATGAATGGACAGTCAACAGTTATTGCCATTGTATCATAACCTCTCAAATTAATTTGTCATTGTCAGTTAAATGTGTATGATCTGCTAAGATCTTGGAGATGCAATGATCTTTTTATAATGAGTGTGTGTTATTCTTCCATTGCTGTATAACAAATTATCATTAACTTATTCATAAAAGCAATGCCCAATTACTACATTGAATTTCTATACATCAGAGGCTCATAGGTTAAACTGGTCTCTCTGCACAGAGATTCAGTCTTCAGGTAACTGATGACATGTGAGGCTGAATCTTTCAACATCCAAGTTCATGCTTGTTGCTCCTTTTTCCAGTTGGACACTAACACGGATGAACACAGATAAAAAATTAGATGAACTCTCTCTAAAGCTCCTTTCATTAAATCATTCATTCAGTCTTGAGTGGAGTACTTCATAAATGATCATTGATCAAGAGTTAGTGGCAATAAAATATAAACTGAATTTCAAAATAAATTTTGGAGGGAAGATCCATAAAGACCATAGTTTTGTAAAAGTTCATGTCTTTCTTACTTAAAACCAGTATTTGCCCCACTCTCTTGCTTCCCCAAGTTCTCGAATCATTTTAGGTTTGCCTCTGCATCACAGAACTCAAAACAGCCCTGGAACGATCCAGCTCCTCTACTCTGCATTTTGGGACTGACAACCACCCTGCAGAAGAATTCAGTTGGCTGAGTCCTCCCTCCTACATCAGTGGGACCAGGTGACTGGGAAAACCATCAACCACACAATGGGATATGGGACAGAGCACACAGAAGGAAGAGGTGAAACTAGTAGAGTGGAAAAATCCAAAGCAACATTAAAAATGTGAGCCACCAAGTGGTGAGTTAGGTGAACCAGTGTTGAGCTTGGGGACAAAGACACATGGAACATAAGCAGGTAGGTGAGGCTGCCCATACTTTATTTTATCTTTGTTTATTTTTCTTTCCATTTTTTCTTTTCTATTTCATTATCTTTTCTTTTACCCTTCTCTAAATGCCTGGGGAGAACTCCAGCCACAGAAATCTAATCTCATCCTTTAAACCCAGAGATCAGGTTCAGATAATCACCTACTTACGCCTTCATTCTTTTCTCCCCGCTTCTTTAGTTCCCAAAGTTTGTGTGATCATCCGTTGTCTTTCAGCCTTGCTTCAATTTCCTTTTCAGTTATATTTGTTTTATCCACTGTCCTTCTTAAATTTTCCCACCACAGGGTAAAACCACTATACCAAGAGGAAACATTTTGCTTACAAACTCCTAATTTATATGATTGATTCTTTTATATAACTGTATATTTTGCTCCTATGGTTTAAATACAAAAGTAGTAAATTGTTCAGTTTGTCCATTTCTAAACTGTGTTTGATGTTATTTCTATTGCTAATTATACTACTTTAGATAGAATATCGTATCTATTTTAATCAGCTTTTCTCTCTTCTGCAAAAATACTGGAAAGCTCTGGGATAATAGCCTCACCACAACCTATCATCAAAAGAATGAGGACTGAGCCAAGTAAATGCAAACATCTCACAATTAATTGGGAAGGTAGTATTTGGGGGCAGACACAAACCAAGAATCTCCTACACACAGGAGACTTTCCTCAAGGAAAAGGTTTACATAGGGAGGTTTGATATGAGTCATATACCTACCTGCTACAAAAACTTAGAAGGTTCAACACAGAATTTTTTTTTGAATTTTCAAATAGGAAATGAACAGATGTAGAAGCAAAATGTAATCTAAGATCATATATACTGAAAATCATTGTACCTCCAGTCTACCTAAAACAAGTTCAAGAGGCATGGAGGTAGAAGAAAAATGGAAGACAGGTACCAGAAATTTCTGAGCTGTTACCTACCACCGTGAAGAAGCAAATTCATGAGGCCATAAAGGAAATCAATATAGTAAAGAAATAGAATGGATGAAAAAGATTCTAACATATTCAAAAAACTACAAATTCTATAGAAAGCTGGCAAAATTGCTTAAATGAAAATGAAGGTACACTGTCAGACCTTGAAGATAGAATCAAAGCTATTGATCAAAAAAAAAAAAAGATAACTTAAAAATAACCAGGATGAAGAAATAACAACTCAACAGTGACAAGATGATGCAAAGACTGATAGGTGTCAATGAAAAGGCACGAGTCAACACAAATGACAAAAGAAGATGATTTGTAGAGGTAATAGCAAAAATTGCCCAAACATGGGAACAGAATCTGACATACAGATAAATGAGGCATACAGAACTCCAGTAGCTATGAACAAAATAAATCTATATTTAATATGTAATAATCAAGATCCCAAAAATTCAAAGCAAGCACAGAATATTAAAAAGTGTAAGAGGAAAGAAACAGATTACCTATTACAGAAAGCCCATCAGAATCATTACTGACTTCTCAACACAAACTCCTCAAATCAAGCCCTGATAAAAAAACAACTTCCAACCCAGACTGATGTACTTTGCAAAACTATCTTTCAAAATTAACAGAGAAATAAGATACTTCCATGACAAAAACAACTTAAGAAATTCATGATAACTAAAACAACATTAGAAAGATTAATGAAAGACATCCAAGACAATATAAAAATGATCGCATTTCAAGAACAACAACAGAAAAAAAGAAAACAGGGAAAGCAAATAAACAGAGGGAAAAATCAGGGAACCAAGACCAGGAGAATAACATGACAAAGATAAACCAATGTATATCAGTTAAGGCATTAATGTAAATGGTCTCAATTCACCAATCAGTCCAGAATGGTTCCAGAAACAAGATCCAACAAAATTCTGTATGCAAGAAACTTATTTAACTTAAAAAGGAACCCATAGACAGAAAGTCAAAGAATGAAAAACAGAGCCAGGAATTTAGCTCAGTGGCGTAAGCATCTGCCTGGTAGGCACGAGGTTGTGAGTTTGGTCCTTGGCACAAAAAAAAAAAAAAAAAAAAAAAAAAAAAAAAAAAAAAAAAAAAAAAAAAAAAAAAAAAAAAAAAAAAAAAAAAAAAAAAAAAAAAAAAAAAAAAAAAAAAAAAAAAAAAAAAAAAAAAAAAAAAAAAAAAAAAAAAAAAAAAAAAAAAAAAAAAAAAAAAAAAAAAAAAAAAAAAGAAAGAAAGAAAAACAATACCCCATGCAACAAGAACCCAGAAAAAACCAGTGGTAGGCATTCTGTTTGCAGAAAATGTGATCTTCAAAGCAAGAATGATAAAAAAAAAGAGAGAAAGAAGGTCACTATGTACTTGTTATGGAAAAACTTCATGAGGAAGAGATAATAATCATAAATATATAAGCAATGACTACAGGAGTAATCAGCTACATAAGACAAATATTAATAGATATGCAAAGTAAATTTATCAATGACACAACTGTAAAGGGGGACATTTATACCCCATTGTGACAAACAGATAGATCAATCAGACAAAAATATCAGCAAAAAAATATGAGAACTGAACAAAATCTGCAAACAAATGGACTTAATAGATGTTTATGGAGTGTCCTATCCAACAATATCAGAATACAGAGTCTTCTTAGCTGCATGTGGGGTGTTCTCTAAATACACCATAGATTAACCCATAAAGCATGCTTAAGTAAATTATAAGGAATTAAAATTATCTCATGCATATTATCTGACCATAGTGTAATGAAATTGGAAATTGATGACAAAAGAAATCATGAAAGGTCCATAAACACATGAAAATTAAATAGCACCTTACTGAACAATGAATGGGTCACAGATGAAATTAAAGAAAAAATTAAACAGTGTCTATTTTTAAATAAAAGTGCAGATGCTATGCACTGGAATCTGTGGAACGCAATGATTGCAGTCCTAAGAGGGAAATTTGTAGTGGTCAATTCTCATATTAAGAATACAGAACAAGCACAGATAAACAACCTAGTAATGCACTTTAAACTTCTAGAAAAAGAAGAGCACATCAAACTCAAAGCCCATAAAGAACTTGGTACAAATTAACTCAATTGATAGTAAGAAAACAAGTAAAGAATTATTCAATTGAAGAGCCAATTCTCTGAAAGAATGAACAAAATTGATAAACCCCAACCTTAACAAAAAAGGAAAGAAAAAACTCAAATTCATGCAATGAGGAATTAAAACAGTGAAATCACTAAAGATCCTGTGGAGATTGAGAATATCATCATTATGTACTTTGCAAATCTTTACTCTCACGGGACTGAAAACAGAGAAGAAAGGGATAGATTCTTAGATATGTATAAATTACCAAACCTGAATCAAGAAGGTATCAATATTTTGAATAACCCAATGTCATCCAATGAAATTAAAAATGTGATTAAAAACTTACCCACAAAGAAAAACCCAGATTCTGATGGATTTATGACTGAATTCCACAAGAAATTCAGAGAAAATTTAAAGCCAATACTTCTAAAAGTCTTTAATGAAATTGAAAGGGAAGCAATATTTGATAACTGATTCCTGGAGACAAATATTACCATAACACCAAAACCAGAGAAAGGTCCAACAAAAAAGAGAACTGGAGGACAATTTCCCTAGTCAATGTAGAGGCAAAAATTGTCAATACAATATTAGCAAGCAGAATGCAGGAAATCACAATGAAGATTATATAACATGACCAAGTGGGATTCATTCCAGGAATGCAAGCATGGCTCAACATATGCAAATCAAGAAATGCAATGTACTGTATCAACAGAGCCAAATACAAAATTCCCATGGTCATCTCAGTAGATGATGGAAAAGCATTCAATATAGTCCAACACTTATTCATGACAAAAATTCCACAGAAAATCAGATTATATTGTCTTTATCTCAATTTGATAAAAATAATCTATATCAAATCAACAACCAACATCATAATAAATGGACAAAAAATGAATGCTTCCACTCTAAAATCAGGAAGAAGACAAAGATGTCCACTATCACCACTCATATTCAATATATTTCTGGAAACACTAGTCAGAGTAAGTAGACAAGGCAGAAGAATAAAGGAAAAAGATAAGAAAGAAAGAAGTTACAGAATCATTATTTGCAGATGACATGATGCTCTGCAAAATAAAAATCCCAAATAACTGCACCAAAAGACTTCTAGATTTAAAAGATTCAGTAGCTTAGCTGAACACAAAGTTAACACTCACAAGTCAAAAGCATTCCTGAACACAACAAACACACTGAGAGAGAAATAAAGATAACAGCATCCAAAAAAAATGAAATACTTAGGAATCTATCTAACAAAGGAAATAAAAGATCTATATACTGAAAATTATAGTACTCTGAATAAGGATTGAAGAGGATATTAAAACTGGGAAAATATCCCTTGCTCATGGAAAAGAACCATAATTGTAAAAATGGACCTATGTCAAAAATTGTTATACAAATCCAATGGATAGACATCATTGTCATAACCCAAAGAACTAGAGAACACATTCCTAAAATTCACTTGGAAACAGAAGAGACCTAAAATAGGGAATGCAATACTGGGCAACAAGGGTAAGGCAGGACGCATCACAATCCCTGACTTGAAATTATACTACATGTTACTGTGATAAAATCAGCATGGTACTGGCAAAAAAAAGAACCTGAATAACAAAAAGCAAACAAACTAAAAGCAGACTTGAGGGTCAATGGAACAGATTGGAAGATGCAGATATAACTCCAAACATACTCAGCCACCTTATCTTTGACAAAGAGGTCAAACATGTTCACTGGAAGAAAGACGGCCTGTGTAACAAATGGCACTGGAATAACTGGCTTTCTACATACTGAAGACTAAAACTAGACCCATGTCTATCACCTTGCACTAAGCTAAGGACAAAAGAATCAAAGATCAAAATATTAAAACAGAAGCACTAAATCTACTGGAAGAGAAAGTAGTAAGAAATCTTGAAGATACAAATTTAGGCAGAGACTTCATAAACAAAAAAACTGCATGAGAAATACTTCAAAAATAGAGCAACTGAAATTTCATCTTATTAAAAGCTTTTGCACATTCAAAGAAATCACCAACAGAATGAAAAGACAACTCATACAGAGGGAAAAATTTTATCCAATCATTTCTCAGTCAAAGGACTTCCATCTGAAACATAAAGAATTGAGGGCAGGGGATAGAGCTCAGTGGCACAAGCACCTGTCTGGCAAGGGTGAGGAGGTGAGTTTGATCTTTGATACCATAAAAAAATTGGAATAACTCAATCCCCCTAAATTTAAAGACCCAATCCAAAAATGGGCATCTGAGATGAATAAATAGAAAAGGCAAATGAATACAAGGTCATTGGTCATTCAAGAGATGCAAATTAAAACAATACTGAGATTCCATGTCACTTCAGTAAGAATGACTATCATCAAGAATTCAATCAATAACATATGCTGGGGCGTCTGTCTTGAAAAAGGAACAGTTATACACTTTTAGAGGGAGTGAAGACTGGTACAACCACTGTGAAAATCAGTGTGGAGAGTCCTCATAAAGCCAGGATTGAAGGTCTCAATTGACCCATCTATTCCTCTTTTGGGTATCTTCCCAGAACAATTAAAAACATCATACTACAGTGATATATGTGTCCTAATATTTATAACAGCACAAAATATAACAGATAAATCTTGGAAACAACATAAATGTCCTTCAACCAAGGAATGTCTAGAAATGGTGTGATATCTTTATACAGTGGGGTACTACTCAGCTATAAAGAAGAATAAACTTGAGATTTTAAAAGGTAAATTGAAGCAACTTAAGACCATACTTGAAAGTGAAATAAATCAGACTCACATTTGTAAACGTTGTATTATCTCTTTGATGTGACAAGTTGAAAGTGTAAATAAGGTCTAAAACATACAACATATATTGTGAAAAGGAATGAATTATTTTTAAAAAGGAAAAGGAACTAGTATTGGATTAAAGGGAAAGAATGGAAAGAAAAAGGGAGAAAAATGCAAGCTAGTTAGACTATTTGTGTCTCTTTGTTCTTGAAAATGACCTTTCATGCTAATATTGGTTGCAGAATTTCTTATCTATTTTGAAGATGACAATATGCAATGCATTAACTGTTGGTTTTCTTTTATTTTGTTATGATCTCACGTTTTAATTTTTCAATAAAATAAAAAGGATTACCTTCGATGTGTAAGTATAAAGTTTCCTTGAAATATTAACTAAATCAAGTATGGATGAGATTCAAAGTATGACTAATTTTGAGGCAGATTCCCAAAGTGTATCAAATAAATTATGACTTTTAAAAATTCAGTGGTGGGACAAGCATAAAATAGATAATGCCGGTCCAGAAGGGAGAATAGGTAATAAGAAATCAATAATGAATGTCAAGTAAGTCCAAAACTCACCAATACAGACAACATTAAATATTAAAGCTTGAGGATGATTTTATTTGACTCCATCTTCTACCTTTCACAAATACTGAGGTAACAGTTGGACGTCCATGGTCCTGAGTAACTTATTCACATGCTTTTTTGGTCATAGCTAACACATGGATTGCTCTCAGGAATCAACATGTCTCCAAGTTTGGATCATACTTCAGTTGCTCTACAATCATGGGATCTTAGGACTTTCTGACTCTTTCTCTTTCTTATTCTCCTGGTCATTTCCATAATTCATATATTGGGCTGGTTAATAAAGCACACTGGATTCCATAGATCACATAAAGAACTTAGAAGGTCCCTAATGCAAAGACATTAGACATACATTATCAGATTTTAACCAGGGGAATTCTTAGTCTCATGCTGATGTTATAAAAACATCCCAACTGGGTAATGAGTAAACAACAGAAATACATTACTCACACTTCTAGAAACTTCTGGTTTTAAAGGATATCAAATTAAGGTGCAGTAGATTGTGTATAGTTAAGGCTTATTCCTTATTTGTGGTGTTTTCTTCCCTGGACCTCATATGGCAGGAGAAAACAACTTCCCTGAAAGTTTCACTAAATGAATTAGTGCAAGTAAAGATGACTCTGAATTTTGCAGCTAAACACCTCCTAAAACACTCAAACTTGTTAAAATATTTGGCTTTAAATTCCAGTACATGAATTTAGGGGGATGCCAACATTGAAACCATCGCAATCTATGATTGGTATCACAAAATCATATCCTTCTCATATATAAAATAAATTTATTCTATCTTTATTTCCTCAAAACTTTGACCCAGCATCAATCTTAAAGTCTAAGTTTAAAGTCTCATCTAAATGTCATCTAAAGGAGATTGGATAAAACTTAAAATACAACTCTTGAGACAAATTTTTCTCAAGATGTGAATTTGTAATATAAAACAAGTTGGGATTTTTCCAAAATACAATGATATGGCAGGTGTAGTTTTAATATTTTCTTTCCAAAATAAAGAAGTGAAAAACAGATAAAGTGTAATAGATCATAGACAAGTTCAAAACTTACTGACACCAACATTAAATCTTAAGGTTCTACAATTAACTTTGTTGATAGAAAGTCACGCCTCAAGACACACTTGGCGTGTGCATCAGGCCGAAAGACTTCAGGCAAACCTGTATCATGGCTTTTCTATCAAAACTCATGTGGCAGCTTTCATGGGCTGGACTTACTTTTCCGCAGTTCTCCCAACTTGGAGATTATTACCAAAGATTCTGAGACCGAGCTCTCTGGAACTGTCCTATTCCCAACACGCTATAAAGCATTGTCCTAGTCAGAGTTCTCAGTTGTATTTAGGTATTAATATTCATCTTTTTAGTTTGGGACTAGTTTTTAAATATGTATCATAATTACTAGAAAGACTTTTAAAAGTACTGACTAATGGGAACTCATTCCACTGTTTCTAATTTAATGATTCTTGAGTAAGGCTTGAAAATTTGCACTTTAAATGAGTTTTCAAATGCAACTGATGTTTCTGGTGAAGAACTAGAAATTATTGCTTTAATCATACTGCTATAACTTGATGAAATTTAAAATGAATTTTTTTCTTTGCGTAAGAGATTGCTAACATGGGGAAATTACTGTTATTATATGTAAATGTGTTAATCAGCTTCATGTTAATATAAAAGCATCCTTATAAAGAAAAAAGTTTTGCTTTAACTCTTGATTTTGGAGACTTGAGTCCAAGATAGTATGTAACTTTTGCTTTGGGCCTGTAGCAGGGGTACTGGGTGGTACTGAGGGAGACCCATGGTGTAGCAAACTGCTCACATCATGAGTCAGAAGGAGGAGGGAAGGTGACAGTGAGAGCAGTCTACTGATCTCCTGCAATTACATACCCTGCCTGCTTGATGTTATGACCTCCCACCCTGCCCAGCATTCCAACAGTACCATTGAAGGACAAAGCTTCAATACATGGCCTTTTGGAAAAGAGTTATGTATAGCAATAAACACACATTGATATTTATATTTGGAAAACTGATAATTTTTTTCATTCTGCAGCAAAATAAAAGTCCAGGTTGAAAATTCACTCCTGATTGTAGAAAATTTCCTAAAGAAATCCAGAAAATTTAACCATAGAAAAGGATTTTTTGTTTGTTGGTTTGTTTGTTTGGGGTTTTTTTTTGGGGGGAGGGGTTGACAGCATCTCATTATATAGTTCATGCTGTCTGAACTCACTGTGTAGTATAGGTGTGTCTTGAACTCACAGGGATCCTTCTACCTCAGTCTCCCAAGTGCTGAGATTACACACCATGCTTGGTACAGATGATAATTTCTAATATATACTTTTGGCACTCTATTTTCTTGTTAAACCCTATTAGATAAACAGCTTATTATAGATGGTGTGTGTATTGGCCATCTTTACCATTGATAACAGGATTCAGTATGTGGTCAGCTGACTCCAAGAGAGGAATGTTATGTTGGAAAGACATGATAGAACAGAGATTCTCAGTTTGGGACAATCAGCAATCAGAGCACTGGACAAATATGACAGAAAGGAAGAGGTCAGGGGCCAGATATAGTCCCCAAGGTCACAACAACATGAATCATCCAGACACAATCTAAAATATGCATTGTGAATTTGCTGGGTGTCTCAATTCACTGAAGTTGATAATCAATATTAAACTTCAAAAGGCATCCCTTTTCTACTTGACACCCAAAAGTATCACTATAAACGACATTTAATCTCCAAAGACAACAAAAAGTGAATAATTACACCTAAAATAACTTTCCCGTGTACAAGCAAAAATCCACTAATTCCCTCCATTAAGTCTCAATAGTCATGGCATTACACAACATCCAAGTCCAAACTTTCTTCTGAGACTCAAGGCAACTCTTATATATTAGGTATTGTAAAAATCAATAAAACAATTTTATGTTCCCTAGGTATAATAAAAATGATAAATACTTTCGTTCTAAAAATGATGAATAGTGGAATTGAAAGCAATCAGTCCAAAGCAAAATAAAACACTACAATAAGGGAAAACACAAAATCCTATAGCTCTGTGTCTGCTATCTGGTGTTCATGGAATGACATAAATTTTGGAAGACTTGGAAAGACAAATCCATATGATTTTTCTTGTTTCAGTTCATATGCTCTCTCTCTGTCTTGAGGTTCTTCTACTAACAGCCTGAGGCTTTCCACAGCAGACATTGTAAAAGTTTCTAGGTCTTGGGTGGAGATATGGTGACAATCTTAAAGCTTCACATACTGCCCACTGAAGATCTGGTGCTAAGGGTTCACACACTGCTGTATAATTTTTCCTGGCCTTTCTTTAGAATTTTGGTGGAAGCCTCCATGATCCCATTATTCTTGTATTCTGCATGCCTGAAAAACCAACATCACAGAGACAATAGCAAAGTCTTCTACCATCCCATCATGAGCAATAGCCGGGACTCCTGAGTACCAAGGTAGCTGAGCATAGTGAAAGGAACCCCAGAGAAGCAATTCCTAGGCATAGCTTCTGAAGATACACAAATTCTTGTTTCAAATGAAAGGTGTACACTTTTCTACCACTAAGCCTATGATGGATATGGTGCTGATGATTCATGGGATGCACTGAAGACATTTTCTTATTCCTGTATATAGCAACTGGTTTCTTTTTATGACGCTAATCTCTTCAATGACCACGCCTAATTTGGCCCCAACTTTGCACATGGCTTTTTTTTAGGCTAAACTATACATTTTTAGAAGCATTTTGCTCTACATTTTTCTACAGATTCTTACCATAATTTTTAAAAAAGCAACCAGCATTACCTATGCCACAGCCTGTACACTGACTTGCCTTAAAATGTCTTCTACCAAATTAATTATACTATCATCTTTTAAGTGAACCTCACATAAAGTCTTAACATATGGGCAGTTGTATACTTTTGTTTCCTGGTGGGTAACTTGCATGGGCTGGAGTTCCTAATAGCGCTGTCAAGTTTATATGAAATTTCATGAGTAATGATATTTACTCTCTGCCATTTTTATTGGGATTCTGGCCTTTCACACTCCAAACAATAGTACCCCTCAATCTTTACTTGAATCATTCTAGGGCTTCGGTTGCCCACATCTCCAAACCTTTCTAAACTCTGCAAATCTATTCCAAAAGCAGCTGAGCCATATTCCCATGTGTAGTGACATCCATGGTACTGATATTTCCATGTTACCTTGCTTAAACTGATTTTTCTACTAGTCTGCTTTTCTGTTGCTTGGACAAAATGCCTGATATAGGCAACTTGAAGGAGATGTGCTATTTCGCTCATGATTTTAGAGTTTTCAATCAATTAACAAATAGTTCTATGTACAACGAAAAGTAGAAACTTTGTGGTGAAAAAGCATGGTGGGATTATTCTGTTTAGTTCCTGGTGATCAGCAAGTGGCATATAGGGGAAGAGTACCAGAGAGTAAGAGAAAAGAGATGAATTATAATTCTCAGGATCATACCCACATGATTCACTTAGGCATTCACAAAATACACCTTACCAGACTGGTAGGTGTCTCTTAATATAACCAAGTTGACAAAATTAAACTGGTTTGAATATATACACTATATATATATATATATATATATATATATATATATAATTTACCATATGATTTAACACAAAAAACCTTGAAAATTCTATAACAGAAAGGTTCCTTTCCTTTTTTGTGCTTACCTGTTAATTTAATTAGCTTCAATATATTTTCCCCTTACAAAGTATTTCTGCTTAAATACTAGTAATTAAGGTGTAAGTGAAAAAAATAAACATTTAGAATGCTTACAAAAATATATACTATGAAATATATATATAGTGCAAATTTTGCTATTTCACATAAAGAAAAGTGGTTTGAAACACCAATCATAGAACAAAATTCATTGTCTTGAGGAGAACTGACTTAGTGCTTGAAATATTTCCCATTTTACCTTTTCCAACCCAGTATGAAGAGACATCTGTTTTATTTGTTTGAGGAGTATTCTCTAAGTGCAAATATCTATCATATTCAAGTACCTTTGGTACTACTAATGTCAAAAAAACGCATTTCTGAATATGGTATTCTGCACAAACCACTAGGCTAGATAATTTCTATAGAGTTACAGAGGTTCAGTTCATTTATTCACTCATACAATAATGTTGGTACCTTAGTCAACTGTCCCTCAGCTGAAGGATTTTATCTGTAACTTGAAGGATGAAGGATTACATCCATAACATATAAAGAATTATAGTAAGTTAGGACCCCAAAATTCAAAGACCCAATCTAAAAATGGGCATCTGAGGTGAATGCATACTTCTCAACTGAAGAAATACAAATCGCAGATAAATACATGAAAAAATGTTCATCATCGTTGGTCTTTAGAGAAACACAAATTAAAACAACACTGAGATTCCATCTCACCCCAGAAAGAATGGCCAAGATCAAGAAATCAACCAATAGCAAATACTGGTGGGGCTGTGGGGGAAAAGGAACTCTTCTCCATTGTTGGTGGGAGTGTAGGCTGATATAACCACTGCGGAAATCAGTGTAGAGATTCCTCAAGAATCTAGGATCAGAAACCCCATTCAACCCAGCTATCCCACTTCTAGGCATTTTCCCAGAAGAATTGAAAACATCATACCACAGTGATATTTGTGCACCCATGTTTATAACAATCCAATTTGTAATAGCCAAATCTGGGAAACAGCCCAAGTGCCCATCAATCAAGGAATGGATAAAAAAAGATGTGGTATTTTTATACAATGGAGTACTACTCAGTTATACAGAAAGATTGCATCAAGTTTTATAAGTAAATGGATGCAACTTGAGACCATACTCATAAGTGAAATAAATCAAACTTGCATGTGTAAATACTGTATTGTCTCCTTAGTGTAAGAAACCAAAAGCACAAATATGATTCAATATCTGCAATAAATATTGTGTAAGGATAAGAAACTGCTCAAAGAGAAAAAGTACTGGGGATGGGGAAAGGAGAAAAGAAGGAAGGGCAAGGAAAAAAGTTATAAATTTGTATATATATACACAAGATAGTTAAAATGACTATGCTACTAATTACATTAGATCTTGGAAAAGAACAGTTAATATTTATATGATTAGATCAATTTTAGACGTCTATATCTGGTAATCTAAGCAACCCTTTTGAAGTTAATGACATGCAGTATTATAACCATTGTTAAATTCCTATGATTTTGTTTTGAAAACTTATTCTGTTATTGTTTTGAGTTTGTTGTTCTTGTTGTTTGTTTCTCTCTTTTGATTTTTATGTGTCTTTTCTGTGCCTTTTTTCTCATAAATAAAAAAATAAAGTATGAAAACTCATATTTTTTTCTCTTTGCAGAAAGAGTTTTGAGAGATATATGATTACAGAACATTAATCTTGCCCAGAGAAATCAGTGTATTTTTTAAAAAGATAGTATTTAACCTATTTTTCAAGTGATAAAATTAAGAGCATTTCCTGTGGTTTGAATTTGATTGATTTTCTACAATTTCTTATGCTGGGAGGCTGTTCTCCACTAAGACAGTATTGAGATGGAGATTTTAAATTATGGGGCTTAGTAGAGATGCTACATCCTAATTCATGGTCTAAACTTGGTTTGCCAAACTGGGTTGGGTCTTGCAAGAGGAAATTACATTTTTTAGAACATTTTTCTAACATGAAACGAACCTTTGTACTTAGTTATTTCTCCAATGTCTGTTTTACTCTGCTTCTTCACATAGTTGTGAGGAAGTCATGTAGACACTAATCAAGACATTGATGCCGTGCTGTTTGTGTCTTCCAGTTACCACATCTGTAAAACAAAGAAATATGTACTTATAAGGCGCCGTTTGAGATATTTTGTTGCAGCAACACAAAATGGACTTTTGCATATAACTATATAACCACAGACGTATGGAAAAAGAAAACAATGACCAAAAAACAAGTTGAGGTAGAACAACTAAAAGCAAGAAAAAGATGATGAAAGATAAGCTTTAGGAGTAAATTTTGGGTAGTTCTATGAACAAAGAATTGAAACATTGATGATAGTGTAAGAGGAAGCAAGTGTATACTTTGAAATATAAAATATAAAAAATAACTACATGAAAAGAATGTGTTGTGATGAGAGTTAAGAGTTTATATTCTCATTTAGTATCTCCAAGACATTTATGTTCGTGTCAGTGTTTTACTTTGTAAAATAAAAACATTAGTGATGTTCTTTATAAAACTATTTCTACAGGACTGGCAATTTATTGAAGTTAAAAATAAAAAGAGATGTCTTTTTTTTTTCTTTAAATCTGTGTGGTTCCAAATAGCAACTGAAACTTAACGATAAATATTAAAATTTCATGTGCATGCACATATGCACACAGAGATAATACAACAGATTGGTTAAATTCTTCATATTATATTAATATTGATAATAATTTTCAATGGTGTTTTCTGCCTTGATTGGTATTGTCAGTGATAAGCATATTTTAAAAATCAATGTAATATAAAGAGAGATTTGTTATGCAATTATTTTATAATGTTAAAACATATATGGAAAAATTTAAGGAAAGATGTGATGTTTTGATGCACAACATACATTTCTGTTCTTTTTTTTTTTCTTTTTGCGGATCAAACTCACAACCTCGCGCCTGCCAGACAGGCACGTAAGCCACTGAGCCAAACTCCCAGCCCTAGTTTTTTGAGGCAGGGTCACACTATGTAGCTCAGGCCGGCCATGCTCCTGTTGTAGTCCGAACCGGCCTGGAACTCACTGGGCTCCGCCTACCTCAGTCTCCTGAGTGCTGGGATTAAAGGCGCGCGCCACCACGCCAGGCTTTCTGTTCTGTCTCAAAGATAATCTAGGAGAAGAATGAAGGAAATAACCAGTCAAACGATTCCTATCCATTTGAGTTTATTTACATTTAGTATTATTCACTACTCTGGACAGTGTAAAGTTAAAATTTCATAATGTTATGATACGGTTATGTTAAAATTAGAGGGAAAAACAGAAATTATGAAGAATAACATCCATAACAGAATATAAGGTTAAGAGCGCTTTTTCTTTTTATATCTCATCTCATGACCAGAAAAGTCAGAGGAGCAATGTTAGTGGAATACTGCCATAAAGATAGCTGCTGAGTAAAACAGTGCCTCAACTGTGAGTTAACCTTTTCCACACCAGTTTAAACATTATTCCCACCACAATTATGCTTTAGAAGGACAGAAATTTATTAATTATTTGCATCTATATTAGACACATTGAACAACTACTTTCTATTAATTAAGGTTTAGTAATAAGGGCCGGGAGTTTGGCTCAGTGACTTCAGCGCCTGTCTGACAGGCACGAGGTTGTGAGTTCAATCCCTGGTGCCGCCAAAAAAAAAAAAAAAAAGATTTAGTAATAAACTGACTATAGATTTTTTTGTATTGAGGGGTAAGTGATGAATGAATTGAAGAACTTTGCAGTAAATCTTGTCAACTTTCTTCTGTTATTGTTGTTATTGTTGGATAGGAATCTTTAAATTGCCAGTCTGGGCTTAAATGTGCAATCTTTCTGCCACTGCCTTCTAGAGACTGGAATTAGGGGTGTGTGGTACTGTAACTTCCTTAGATTTTTTCATATAAAAATGTAAATTTCCAAGTCCACTTCAAAGACTTAAAAATTAGAATCAGAAATATTTTCTGTAAAATTCAAGAAAGATTAAGTCTTTGATAAAATCCAACATAATTTCATGATAAAAAAACTGAGAAAAATACATATAAGAAGACTTTGTCTAAATCTGATTAAAAAAACATTTATGACAAAGCCAGTGCAAATATCTTATTAAATACAGAAAAACTGAAATATTTCTCTCTAAAATTAGGAATTAAACAAGTATGTCTGCTAGAACCACTGCTTTTCAATATAATATTAGCAACTTTTCTAGAGCAAGCAGGCAAGAGAAAGAAATGAAAAGTATACACATTGGTCAAAAATGTCAAACCATCCTTATTCTTATATGACATGATTCTTTAATAAAAGACCCCCAAAATTCCACCAAGCCTACTAAGATTAATAACACAAATCAGCAATTTGTAGCAGGATAAAAAATAAACACACAAATAATCAATACCATTCCTGTACAGCAAAAATGAACACACAAAAAACAAATTTAAAAAAATACAATTCATAGTAGCTTTAAGCAAAATTAAACACTTAAGAACTAACCTAAGGGAAGAAGTGACACTGTAGTACTCTAAAACAGGTTATTGAAGAAGATATTAGAAAATGGGACCATAGGCACTGTTTCTGATAGGCAGAACTAATACTGTCAAAATGACCATATTTCTAAAACTCATATATATAGATGTAATTCAGTCTGAATCAAAATACTCATAGCATTTCTCACAAAGCTGGAAAAGAGAATCCTGAAATTCATTTGGAAGTAAAAATACTCAGAATAATAAAAGGAATTCTGGGTAACAAGAGCAAAGCAGAACACATGAAAATTGTTGACTTCAAATTATTTTACAAGACTATAATAATAAATACAGCATGATACTGGCACAGAAACAGACATGAAGATCAATTGACCAGAGTAGATTATACAGAAAAAAACCCTAGGCATATTCAGTTCTTTGATTTTTGGTGCAGGAGACAAAAACATGATCTGATGGAAGGATACCCTCTCTAACAAATGGGGTTGGGAAGACTGTCTCTCCATGCATACAAGATCGAATCTAGATTCATATTTCTCAGGATGTGGTAAACTAAAATCTAAATGGATCAAAAATCTAAGTATTAAAATAGAATCTTTTTTCTGAAGATGCTTTTGAAAACTTGGGCATAGGATTTTCTCAATGGTACTCCAATTGCTTAAGAAATAACATTAAAAATCAACAAATGGGATTGTATCAAACTGAAAAGCTTCTACACAGCAGAAGACATAACTAACAGAGTGAAGAAACAGCCTGCAAAATGGAAAAAAAAATATATTGCCAGTCACTCCTTAGAAAGAGGATTAGTGTCTAAAATACACAAAGAAATAAAAAACATTACTCTCCATCAAACAAGAAAAGCCTATAAAAATAACCAACTGAAATCAATAAATACTTCTCAGGAGAAGTAAATACACATGGCCAATAAATACATGAAAAAATATTCAATATCTCTGGCCATCATAGAAATGCAAATTGAAGCATTGATTTTATCTTAGTCCAGAAATAATGCCTATCACTAGGAAATCAAGTAACAAATGCTAGTGAAGCTGCAGGGGAAATAGAGGCTTTTCTACAGTGTTGGTAGAAAATGAAACAGACCCTATGGAAATCAGTATGGAGATTCTTCAAAAAAGTGAAGCAAGAAATTCTAGATATTCCCATTCTAGGAATCTTTTCCAAAGAAGTACAGACAACTTATAACAGTGATAGAAGAATACTCACCTTTAGAACAGCACAATTAATAATAGATAAATTTGGACGTGCTCTATATATGCAGCAACATATGAATGGAAAAAGAAAATGTAATTACGTACAATGGAGTACTACCCTGAGTAAAGGACAAATTTGAACAAATTTTAGGAAAATGGATACAGTTTGACACTTTCACGTTAAGTGAAATAAATCAGACCCTGAAGTTAAATATTACACGGTTTATCTTAAATAAAAAATCCAGAGTATAAATAATACAACTGGTAAAATAAAAGATAGATAAAAGATAATAGCAATAGTAAACAGGGAGTTTGATTATTGTGAATAAGGAGATCAAGAGGTGGAAGGAGGTGGAAGGGGAAGAGAAAGCAAAAATAATTAAGTTGTTTTCTATACACGTAAAACTGTCCAAGATAAAAAGAAATCATTAATTATTACAAATCTACTAATAAATATTTAAAATTAAAATTTTAAAGATTAAATTAAAGCATTAAAATTTAAAAGTAAAAATAATTGCATTTTTATTATGAAATTTTTCTCCAGAAAAAAATCAGAAATAAAATATCTGTATTCATTGCAATTGAAATAGATCATATCTATTCTGATTAAATGATGTGTAACTATCTTTTCTGTTTACATAATTCCTCAAATATCAACGCTTCACATTTTATGTCCAGGGTTAAGTCTCAATAAAATCATTGAAATTTGAAAATGCTATGAGTTGTAAATGTATTGACTAAGTCTAACTTCTGGCACCTGGAGCAAGTTTAGGAGCAAGTATGGCAGCCAGGAAGCACAGAGATAGCCCAAGTGGAGGGTGTCAGAAGAACGATGGAGACCATATGGGAATTCATTCAAGAATTCATTCTATTTAACTAGGACCTACATTTTACATTTGAATCACTTCCAGTCGTATATTCATCCATTGATGAGATCAAAACCTAATTGTAGCATATTTGTGACTTTGTTTTGGTTCAAATTTCTAAAATACATTCATTTTCATGGAAATGATTCCTTTTCATCTATGCATAAAATATAAAATAATATGGAAATAAACTAGACATGATCTGGTTATCTAGTATGAAAATATCTGAATATTTAATAACTTTAAATTATTGCAGTTTACTATTTTGAAAGTATTCTTGAAAAAATTTAAACAACCATATTTATGGCATATACATTTGTTGTTTTCACGTCTATATATTAACTAAATATTTGAGAATTTACACAGATTCATGCCTTTATAAACCATAAATTAATTTGTAGAAATTATTTACTTGACAATACAGTTTTGAAAACATGACTTGAAAGTATTTTTATTGTTATTTTAGCAAGTTTTCTTTCCTTTTGCACATCTAATGTTTTTTATAGCTCTGGAATTTCTTTCTATTAAAAAATAATTAGTTATCATCTCCTGGATATTAGTACTTAGAGTGATCTAGGATTCTTTTTTTTTCTACCTGTTAACCTTGATTAATAAAATAAAGCTACACTAGAGGAATGATTTTACCATTATTCTTCAACAAAATTATGTCAATTTGATTTTATCAGATTTTCTCCATCCTTTTCATACATGTTATATGTCTGTCAATTATCTATTCTCCAACATCTTTTCCCATACTTCTTATGAAAGTCATCCAACTAACCCAAACTCTGTTTCATAGCATTCTCACTACAAAGTCTATCGCAGTATATTCTGTATGCCTGCTTTACAGCACACAATTTCAAGTCATTTTTTCACATAGTTTTCTCTAAATCCCACAAGAACACATTTTGCCAGAAGGGAAGGTTTTCATCCGAACTGTTCATGTGATTTTACAAACAGAAATCCCAAAATATTCCACCAAAATCCTTTTATCACTAATAAATACAATAATATTGTACAACAGAAAATCAACACAGAAGAATCAATAGCCTTTCTTCCCTCACTCCTCCCCTCTCTCTCCTTCTCCTTTAGACAGAGGCTCTCATTATTTAGTCAAGACTGGTTTCGAACTCACCATGTAGCCCAGGTAGGGCTCAAACTTGTAGTGCTCTTATCCCATCCACTTGAGTTCTGGTATTACAGGTGTATGCCACCATGCCTGGATGAGGAAGTAGGTAGAAAGCTTGAAGACATAGAGGTGGGCAGAGAATTCATGAAAATCCAGACTGCATGAGAAATACTTCAAAGATAGAACTGGCATCTCATCTTATTAAAAAGCTTGTGCACATCAAAAGAAGTCACCAACAGAGTGAAAGATAACCCACAGAGTGGGGAAAATTTTTAGCCAATTGTCCTTCACTTCTATCTAGAAAATGTATTATGTAATTTAAAATGACCAAGGCAAATTAACACATCAACTGCCTTAAATAGCTTTAATTTATTCCATTTTGACTTTAGTTTAGTGCATGGTGATAGACATGGGTCTAGTTTTAGTCTTTGGCATGTAGAGAGCCAGTTTTCCAGCACCATTTATTATAGAGGCTATCTTTCTTCCAGTGAACATGCATGGTCCCTTTGTCAAAGATAAGGTGGCTGAGGATATTTTGAGTTGTTTCTGCAACTTCTAATCTGTTCCACCAATTATCAGGTCTATTTCTTTTTTGTCAGTAGAATGCTGATTTTATCACAGTAGTTTTGTAGTATAATCTCAAATCAGGGATTACGATGCCTCCTGCCTTGCTTTTGTTGCCCGGTACTGCATTTGTTATTCTAGGTCTCTTCTGGTTCTAGATGAATTTTAGGAAAGTTTTCTCTGATTAAGTGAGGTATGCTAATTAAGAATTGAAAAATATTGGATCTCCCAAATTCAAAGCCTCATCAAAAAATGGACATCTGGGATGAGTACATACTTCTCAGATAAAGAAATGCAAATGACAATTACATACATGAAAAAAATATTCAGTACCATTGGTCACTGGAGAGATGAAAATTAAAACAAAACTGAGATTCCATCTCACCCCAGAAAGAATGACTCCCATCAGAAATCAACCAATAAAAAATGCAGGAGGGGCTCTGGGAAAAAAGCAACACTTCTTCACTGTTGGTGGGAGTTTAGACTGGTCCAGCCACCGTGGAAATCAGTGTGAAGATTCTTCAATAAAGTAGGATTGGAGGTCCCATTTGACCCAGCTATTCCCCTTCTGGGAATTTTCCCAGAAGAATTATAAACATCATACCACAGTGATACAGATGTGCTCATATTTATAACAGAACTATTTATAATAGCTAAATCTTGGAAACAACACAAATGCCCATCAACTGAGTAATGGATTAGAAAGCTGTGGCATTTTTATACAATAGAGTACTACTCAGTTATAAAGAAGGAGAAGCTTGAATATTATAGGTAACTGGATGCAACTTGAGGCCATACTTGTAAGTGAAATAAATCAGATTCACATGTGTAAACATCAAACTATCTCCCTGTGTGAGGAATTGAAAGAGTGCACAAGGTCTGAAATGTACAATAGATATTGTGAAATGGGAAGAAATGTTTCAAAAGGAAACAAAAAATAGGATGTAGGAAAAGACTATAGGGAAAAGTGAAAAAATGCAAGTCAGTTATAATATTAGTGTCTTTTAGTTCATTAAAAAAGAAAGTTTGTGCTAATAGCGACTGGAGAAATTTTATGCCTATATCTTGTACCCTGATCAACTACTTTAAAGATAACGAAGTGTAACATATTAACTATTGTTATTCTCCTATTATTTTGTTATGAAATTTTGTTTTACCTTTTTTCCATAAAATAAAATAAAAATAAATCACAAAATATATTTTGGCTTAACTTTGTACCCCAAATATATGCAATTGTATTTTATATCAATTACAATAAAATAAAATACTGTAAAATAACAAAATGTTAAACACACTATTACACTTTAATATCGTCAAGTTAAATCTAGGAAAAACAGCAGGATAATTAGATTATGGTTAATAATAATTATGACTTAGTAAAATATTAATTTCAACTAAAATTGTTCTCAAATTCTTTTGTAATGGAATCATAGCCTGAACAAAAACAGTTATTAAAAAAAAACAGTTATTATAATGTTGGTACCTGGATATATATTTGCTTGATCATAGCAGAAAATATGCCCTGAATTATGTTTATAAAAAGGTTGTTTCAATAACACGTTTCTTGCAAGATTTCTAAATGATGCAAACAAGCTATTCAACTTTTACAAATACACAAGAACTATTATTTCCATGCATTAATTTTTTTCTTCCGAGAGTGTAGCATAGATCTTTTGTAATTCATTCATGTCATAATTGCTTACAAAATTGAATATTTTCTTCCCTTGTACTTTTTAACAATTTAAAATATGTAATTTATAAGTTAATTAAATATAGATTTTTTCATTTGTATACAGCTATTATTCTGAATTTTCCTTAATTCTTGAGGAAATAAAATTCACACTTATGTACCAAAGTGCTTATGTTTACAGAAGAATCTCTCTTTATGCATATATATGTGTGAAAGTATGTGAAGTAAGAAATCTTTTTATAGCTGGTTCATATATGAGAATATAAACATATATATTTGTTCAAGTTGTACCAGTTGAAATTTTCTTACACCCGTGATCATAACTTTGCAAAATTTTTGTATGTGTGTGTGTGTTTGTGTGGTACTGGTATTGAACTCAGGGTCCTGTGAATGGTAGGCAAGCACTCTATCACTGAGCTACATCCCTCCTACAAAATTTCTAAATAATGATAATTACATGTTCTGCATAGGATAACTGTGAGAAATAAATACAATTTTAAATAAGGAATGTACCTAATTAGTGATTAGTGTAAGTGACTGCTAATCATGATATGGTAACTTCACGGATTAAGAAATGCCTGGCAGATCAGTAGAGCAAGCTCCTGGGTCTGTCTCAGTAGGTCATAGATGCAAGACCTCAAGTACTATATATAGGCCCTTCCCATTTCTCTCTGGTACCATTCCACTCTGCTCTCTGGCTATCATGAACCGAGAAGCACTTCTCTGCCATCTGCTTGTGCCATAACTTCTATACCTTGGGTCCAGTTGACCATGGACTGAAACCTCCCAAAGGGTAAGTTGAGTTAAACATTTAAATTTTGAGTGTATTATGTCCAGCAATGGTACACCTGATGAATACATTATATAAGAGATATTCTAGGATCATTTATTTATTTCTCTTTTGTTTGGGAAATTGGATGTAAAATGTTAAACACAGTTCACAAGAAAATGTGCTCCTCACCTTGTCAAAAAGGAGGACAAATGAGAGAAATTAATATTTATTATGTTTTAACCTCATAATTTAAATGGAAAGTCAGCAATCCCTGGATTGAGTAGTAGAATCAGCACAAAAAGTAATGTAGAATAATATCAGTACCAAATATGAAACCATGTTTCAGAAAACATTTGGGTATCATACTCAAAAAATAAAGGAAAATAAATTCTGTACATACATGATACTTATTCTGCCATGATTTACTGAACATAGTTTAGGTACTATGATCTTACTAATGCCTGCAAATTTAGGCAGGAACTTAGCACTATTCCAGTGCTCTGTTGGTTAGAGTCTAGTAGTGTAGGGACTAATATATAAGAGTCTAGACAATGATAATGTATTTATTACTCGTGTAAAACTTTATTGAATGATTTGAAAAGATAAGGTAGTGGATTTTTGTTTGTTTGCTTAGTTTTTGTTTTTTCACTCATCATTGCCTTTATACAAGATGTTTAAAATCTCTCTGGTTCAGTTTTTGGATAGCTTCAGTACATCTAATAATGTAGAACTGTGCAGTTCTTCTCATATGGGCATTAAGATATCTAAAAGTATTCTTTTGGGTACATCATCTCTTGCTTGAAGGTGTTCTTGCTTTTAGCTGGTATAGCCCTGCATCATGGTGGAGTTATGTGGTAGAGTGAAATCACCTGACTTGTGGTTAGAAAACGAAAAAAAGAGGAAGATACTGAGATCCCACCATACTCTTTGGGACCGATCACTCAATAACCTAAAAAAGTTTTACAAGGCCTTAAATTGTAAAATCTTCACTATCTCTCAAGAGCACTAAGTTTTGCCAAATATTTAACATGTAGGCCTTTGTAGGACATTTAAGATCTAAACTATAGAAGACTACAAAGAAATTGGGTAGTCAAAGAACTTCGATTACTAAATTTCTAAATTAGAAATATGAAGAACAAAATAAAAATGAATCTAATGATGATTTTGAAATAAGTAGATATTTTTTAATTAAGATAAAAATCCAAATCTCAAAAATAAGAACTAAAATAGCAAAAACACGTAATTATTGACTTGCCATCAGCTGGTGGTATAATGACAAAGAAATACTCCTATTGCATATTATAGTGAAAGAATAATATTAATGATGAAATATGGGACTACCAATTAATTGGGCAGCACTATAGAATCTCTAGGCAATAGATATGGTGAGGAAATTCACATAAAGTGATGAAGACTTTTAAGTAAGTATTCAAATCATACAGCACGGTGCTGTCCCACTGAAGCTACATCTCTGGCCCTGTGCTTGAGAAATTATTCTCCCAGACTGCACTCTTATTAAGATAAAATATAGACATGCAAAAAACTTCATATCTTTTCATGTTGTTTGCTTACCATTACATCATTGAGGCGTTTCAGAATTGGGAGAGCTGAAGTAATTGTCTTAGCCGAATTTTTATATTTGATTTCTGACTCAATTGCAAATCTTTCCTTTCTGTTTAGAAAGAAGATGGTAAAGGAATTATCATCCCTTTGAAGACCAGGGATACCAAAGGTGAGGTAGGTATATTCTAAGGTGTCTCTGAGTAATCTGGGTTTTCTAGCATCTACACATTGTACAATACCCTGTATGTATATATGTTTGTAGAAAAAAGAGGAAACTCATTCTTATGAATAGATTATAGAAAGGTAATTGTATTGATAAATGCTTACTAGAATTAGATGCAGAAGAGTGTAAGAGATCTGTCTGTGATCTAAAGATCCCAGAAATCCAGGCGAGGTCTGCATCCCATGGCAATGTTCTGCACAAGTACAGCCTAAATTCTAAAGCCCACAGCAATGTCCTCTGCAAGTCCATATCAGGAGGCCAAAAGACTGAAGGATCTGTGACAAAAATTCCAAGGGCTGATGTCAGAGGCTAAAGTATCTATGCTTACAGGCTAAAAGGCTGATGTTGGAAGCTAAAGAATCTGTGTCAAGATCTAACAGATGATGCCCAAAGCAAAAGACAAGACCAATCAAAGTGTCTTAGGCTCCCAGCCAACGTGTCTATTCCAAAGACTGAGATGCTCAAAGCATAGGCAAGGACTAGAACTCCAAAGAGAACAACAGGCATCCTGGGCAAAGACCTGAGCTCAGCCAAAGAGAACAGTTGAAGCTTCTCAACAAGAAATCAGCATAAAATTCTTCTCTTCTGTTCTCCTTTAACACCATACTCCAGAACCATGCTAGCTCAGCCCATCTGGGACTCCCTATTCAAGCTGACCATCAATTAATCAACCACCACAGTAAAGAAAGGTCACATTTGATTTTATTCTCCAAAACACTATGGCTTTTTCTTTTCTCTCTCCTTCTGTCTCTAGGTCTCTTTCTTTCCTTTGTGGCTTGATTTCTTTGATAAAACATGTTCAGAATATGTACAGAACTATTCAAAAACAGTAAAAAAATAGAAAAATTTGCACTATCAGAAAATGCACAATGTTTATAATAAATTAACAATGAATCATGAAGGAAGGATCAATACTCACTATTAGTACCTAAATGAAATTATACAGAAAATACAGTGACATTTTATGCTGACCAATTTGTTAAGTGCAAAAAACTTACAATATAGGTTTTGATAAACACACAGAAAAGAGCACTGCTTGTGCTGAGATGATTAGTAGAAGACCTCTGGAGAGAAATTTAGTAAAACTTGGTAACTTGGTTCTGGAGAATGGTGTGTATAAGAGGTGACTATAGGTCAAGAAATATTGTGGCAAAGTATTTGTAATTCATTTCAGTAGCCCAATACATGACTGATTTTAACTACCTCTGGTCACATTTGACCAGTTATTACTTCTACAAATAAGAACTAAGGACAGTGTGAATCACACAGTCTGCAGTATTGGCTTCCCTTAGTGATTTATAAAAG
>RJWM01001611.1:0-150372 GCA_004363535.1 Dasyprocta punctata | reverse complement strand
GCATCCCTGTAAGCAAACTGCTGGTTCGAAGGTCCAGCTAAATTGATAGCTACTAAGATTTTGCAGGCCTGGGGCCAGCAGTCTGAGCATCTCTTTGGAAGATGACAGTAGGCATTGTAGCAAATATGGGGGATTCTCTTCTGTCTTGTCTTCAAGGCCCAATATTGTTCTCATTGTTTTGCTTTATTCTGATTAATTTTTTTGCTTTATTTTATATTTTGTTTTTATTGGTTTTATTGTGTTTTGTTTTTGGTTTAATTTTACTGTACCTGTTGGAATGGTCAACTATTCTGAAAATAACAAGATGTACTACAGTAGCTATTGTTTTCATAGTATCTTCCTTTGAAGTTTGTATCTGTTCTACTGCTTTGTTTTGATTGACTTTGTTCTGTTATGTTTTGTTGGACTTTACTATCTTTAAAATTAAAAAAAAAGAATGAACATTCCATTGAGAGTTGGACAAGAGGCCACATGTATTACACTTTGGCAGAACATTTTTCTACATTTTGCCCATGTTTTAAGACTTTTCAGACTACTGTTGGGCTACTTAACTGACAGAGAAAATTTCAAAGCAGTCTAACATTGCTCCTAGAGTATGGGTACTTGTGGCTGCTGTTAGCATTATGTTGAGACTCTGGGGCAAAAGATACAGTAGAATAATTTAAAACACATAAAGTTTGTTCCAGAAAGTACAAAGGACTAGTATAAAGTTAAACCATGTTAAACTAAATTCTTTTCAACTAAATTTTGTCCCAGAAAGAACTGTGGACTGGTGTAATGTATAAAGTTGGGACCAAAGGAGATACGGTGCCTAAGATGGGACAAAAAGAATGATTCCTTGAAGGCATGTCAACCAAATTCACTGCCGACTCAAGAGTGTAAAAGTGTCAACCTTTCATTTGAAAAGTGAATCCTTGAGACTCCTGCTTGACAAGGGCTTACTGTCACTTCTCTGGAAATCATTTCACCATGTTCAGCCCTCCAAGTGCTCAGAGTGTGCTACATCCATGGTCCAAGGAGGCCTGGCTACTTTTTCACTAACAACACTTTTTGCATTTTCCATGGAATAATAGCTTTATTGGCATTCAGAATTCAAGAATTATGGGGTCAAGCAGGCTTTTACCCACATTTCAAAGAAAGACCTAGAAGGCCAGACAAGGAGCCCCTAAGTGTGTAGTGCTTGAACTGTGATAATGAAGCCAAGGTGTACTGGACACTCCGAGAGGTCAGATACGCCAAGCAAACGTAATGCATGCTGAAAAAAAGTTGCAAGCTGTGAATTGATCCAGCCCACAAGATCAGTTTTGTAGCAGCATGAAATCAGTTCTGCAACTGGCAACACGATAGGGGTGGGGCTGCCCAAGTCCTCTAGAACTTGTATTTTACTACTTTGTTTCCCAGATTCCAGATATAGATCTACAGAAGTTAAGATAAGCCTTTCTAGGTTTTGTTCTTTTCCTCAATTCTTTTCTATATGCCATTTCTGCCTTTTGGAATGGGAATGTTTACTGTATGCCATTGTACCTTGAGATTATGTAATATGTTTTTAATTTTTACAGTGGTTCAAGCTACAAGTTTTCCTTGAGTTTTACAAGAGTTTTGGACATAGGTTATTAAAATATGCTGCAATTAATGAGACTTTGCAAAAGGGATAATTGCATTTCTGGTCACATGAGATAAGTGCATTATGTTAGGTGGAGTTATGAATTTGCAATTATTTTATTTGGAGAATAAGTATGGTTTAAGAAAACTTTGGTGGTAGCAAGTTTCAAAAGGGTGGAATGTGGTGGTTAGGGCAGAATACCAATTTGATTGACTTTGGGATTCACTGCAGGGATTTGTAGAACACACTTGCAGGTTTGTCTAGGTGGGTCATGGAAGCATGGCCTTAGGCTCTATTCCTTGTCACCTATTCCTTCTCTGGCACTATTCCCCTGCTCTGTATCCTGGTTTCCATCAAGGAAGCATCTTTGCTCCACCATGCCTTTCCTCCATGACATTTATGCTTTGGAATGAGCACACTGTGGACTGAAATTAAACCTCGGCTTTTTAAAATTGTGAGTATTGTGTCCCCAACAAGAAACAAAATACATCATCCCTTTCAATGAGAAAGTGTATTCTTACCTATCCCATTTTCACCAATTGAAGTTATATTTAATCTTCAACTTCTGCTGAATTGCAGTTTTCTCAGCAGGCTTCCCTGTCATTCTCATGTTAGACACTCTGACCCATGTTTACTCTTTGCAATATTCTCCACAATTTTAATTTCATGGCAATGTATTTTATAGTTAGCTTTTTTCTAACAACATGTCTTATGAGGATAGGACTGCATTTATTTTAATCACTACTTTATTCTCAGAACCCATAATACTATAGTGATTGCAGCATATCAATATAGTTATTGAGAAGGTGAATAACTGTAAACATGTAAATAATAAATTCTGATAGCAGTTGCCATTAATTCCTTATTAATGCATTACTGAAAACAGAAACTTCTATTATTATGGAGATAAATTATCATATTTTTAATGACTACTGAAAATTGATAAATTCTTTCACAGTTGGCCGTATGCAAAAGATTTTTCATGATTTCACTCTTGCCTATTTTGAAGACTCATCACATGCTATTTCTTTCATATGTTTAATGGTGATGTCAGGCTGCTTGATACTCCCAACAAGCATCTTGTCATTTTATAACTATGACATTACTCAGTCATTTTCTGTTGAATGAGAGATTTTCTCTTATTGTTTGGCAAATGATCTTCAAATCATTTTGATATACCTTAGATGTAAACTATTTCAGAAAGAATTCCTTAAACTCCAACCCAGATGTCTTAGTTACTTTTCTCTCATTCCCAGGACACAATACCTGATACCCAAAGTTAAAGTGGGAAAGGATTATTTAGCTCACAGTTTGTAGAGGTTTCAGTCCATAACGGGGTGGTTCCAAGTAAGGGTAGCATGGCAAAGGGGCAGTGGTTTGTGGGTGTGGAAGACAGCAGAAGCAACAAGCGGGGAGGGGAGCAAGCCTCTTTCCATCCCTTCCATTGTATGCAGGCTCCCTGCCCTAGGGTGGGTGTAGTAGCACTCACACCATCAATCCCAGGACTAGACAATGAACCAATCACAAACTTTAGACTCAGGCACCTCTGAAAGACCTGCCTCTCATGACCACGTGAAGCTATGGAGTGACATCCAGATGCAAACAATAACACCAAAACAAGTGTATCTCTGTGCAGCCACATCACTCTGTTTCATCTGAAATTATAGTGAACATATTTAACAAATACTTAGTGAATGAAATTCAGTATTGCTTACCAGATTAGACCAATGTTACTGGAATATTTCCATGTGTGTTCATATCTCTCTCTTTAGGCTAGAATTGACATCAGTAATGGGCCTCTTTGTCTTTTAAACTGTGATATCCCTGGTGCCTTACAATGTGCTGATATGGAAGAGCCACTTGATCTATGTTTGCTGAAATTACCTTCATGATCAAAGCCAATAGTATTAAACTGGGTCAGATTTACTCAAGAACAGTTTACTGAAACTATTGAACCATCCTTTTGTTGTTAGTCATCCTAGATAACTTAATAGTTCATATAAAAATGAATTTGGTGACTATCCGGATAGCTACCAGAATACATTTTTCTACACTACAAGAATAATCATGTCCAGCTGCAGTATAAATTGATGTATGATTACTGAATCAAGGCTGTCATCATTTTACATGGCTTGCACAAATGAACCCAAAACTCAGATTTGTCTAGGGTCTCTTGGATTATATTTCAGTTTCTCTTTCACTGACTGAGACAAATATTACCTATCCATTTCCTCTTTGAAACACCTGTTATGGCTTGTGTTTAGATATCCCCCCAGAGCCTCATGCAGTTGTAGGTGTAGACTTTTCAAAGATGGCTGGATAAAGAATGTGTGAGGCTGGGATTGATTCATGGTGCCATGCTAGAATCAAGGGCACTAGATTAAGGGTGTTAGTGCTGCTTGCCCTAGGTATCCTCAATAAGATACAAGAGATAAAAAGAATTATAGTTATTCATTGTTGATTTGCTACTTTCTGCCTGCTATGAACTATTTCTCCTCTATGATGCCTGTGTGCTCTGCCACCCTGTCTTGGAACCAGCCAATTATGGACTGAAACCTCTACAAACTATGAGCTAAATAAACATTTCCTACCTCGACTAACACAGAATTTGTAACCAAAGAAATGGGGTTGTTGCTGTGATTGTACCTGACTATGTGATTTAGGAGAATTTGGAGCTAACTTGTGGGAAGGGCAAGAGTTAGGAATGGTTTGGAGATGCCACCTAAAAAAGGACAGCTGCAATGCTTGAGGTTGTACTTGATGGAAGATTCTGGGCAGAGTTTAGAAGACCAGAATGCTGACAGAAATGATGATGGTAAAGACCAGACTCAATAATTATTGTTTCTCTTGGGAAGAAGGACTCCACTGGGTGTTGGACTCTGGACCATGTATGTGATGCCTTGGTGGAAAGTTTGTCTGCATTTTTCTCCTGTCCAGAGACTTTGCCTGAGGCTGAGATTAAGGGTGGCAGACTAATTAATCTTGAAGAAGGAATTTCAAGGCAGTATAATGGTGAGGTGGTGGTATGAATACCTTTGAGGTCTTACAACCAGATATATGTTGAAAATGAAGAGCAAAGTCCAATTGGAATTATTTAACTGTTTTGAGTTTGACCAGAGACAAAACTCCAGTAAAGCTGTGAACTGCAAAGACAGAGCAGAGGAGATCTTGATTGCTGAGAAAGAATAGGAGAGTAGAAAAGATGACCTGAGGGAATCACAAGAAGCAGTACAACTTTTTGCAACTTGAAAATTGCAGTAGAATTTTGCAACCTCAAAATTGCAAAAGTGAAAGACTTTGCTCTGAAAAAAGAGCTGCCAAGTACCATGTTTCAGAATAGTGATTACCTAAGAAATTTGTTCCTCAGGACATGGTTCATAGGCACTGTACCCCTACAGCCGAGAGGATAGGAAGCCTGGTGACTGCTCCTTCTGCAGTAGACCTTGGCATCTTCCAAGTGGTGCTGCTTTAGGTGCATGCAAAGAGCAAGAACTATGGGGTCAAGAAGGCTTCCACCCAGATTTCAGAAGAAGGCCTGGGAGCCTAGGAAATGTGCCTCTAAGAGAGCAATGTGTGAACCGCTGAGCATGAAGGGTGCAGTGAAGTCTCTGGAAGGTCGGTACAGCCAGGAATGTGGATCATCCAACCAAGGCTTCCAGGAGTGAATAAAGCCAGTCAAAGAAGGAAGCCAAGGGGGCTACAACCACCAGAACTACCTTGGGGAAGAGCCACCCAAGCCCTTGGAATTAAAAACTTGTTAGAGGTTGCTGGAGATACTGGAAGTAGAACTGTGGGGTTTAATGTTTTCCCTGCTAGATTTTGGACTTCTTTTGTTCCCATTCCTTGCTATCTCCCTTTTTGTAACTTTTTGAATGGAAATGTGTATCTTGTGCCATTGAATGTTGGAACTATTTAACTTTATTTTAATTTGTACAAGGGCTTGTAGTTAAGAGTTTACCTTAAATTTCAGGGAGGACTTTGGACTTTTCAGAAATGTTGAAACTGTTATAATTTTGGCAACTCTTGGAGATGGAATAAATGCCTTTTGCATAAAGAGATATGCATGGGTCTTTGGGAGACCAGGTACAGAATGTTATGATTCTTGTCTAGATGTCCCACAAAGCCTCATGCAGTCATTAATGGTTTTTTTTCAGAGGTAGCTGGATCAAAAGTGTGTAACTCTGGAATTAATTCATGGTGAAATGCTAGGACCAAAGGCAGTATGATGGAGGGTGAGGGTGCTACCTACCCTAAGTAGTCCGGATAAGATATAAGGGATAGAAAAACTGTGGATGTCGCTTGTTCCTTTTTCTACTTTCTGCCTACCATGAACTGTTTCTCCTCTGTGATGCCTGTGTGCTGTGCCCTAGAGCCATCTGATTATGGATTGAACCTTTACAAACTCTGAGCTAAATAAATCTGCCTTCTCTTAACTTGTTCATGTTTGGCATTTTGTATCAGCAATGAGAAAAATAAATAAGACAGAAATACTGCCTACTAACAAATTTAATCACTTCCTTCTCTAAGATGCCAAGTCCACTGTTCATATCTCTAGCATAACCATTATTACTTTTTATTAAGATGCTATTGAAATACATCTCTTCTGTTTCCAACCTCCCTGAGGGCAGAACTCTTCAACTAAGCTCTATATTCCAAAATGCTAATCCAGACACTAATCCACAGATATAGCAAATGATAATTTTTGTATGAGTTAATCTACGTACAATGGGGAAAATAGAATGTTGCATTAATGTTATAAATATAAAGATACACAAAACCTGAAATATTTGAAAAATACACTATAATAATACAGCATTGACTCTGGATTATTATAATTCTTTGGGGAAGAAACTAACAGAGTGAACATACACATGTACCAATCATTGTGCTGGGTGATGAGCACATTGTTAGTGTTATCTTGATGCATCTTCACAACAACTTGTCAAAATAGCCCTGTTTTTCTGAAGAAGAGACTTGAGTTCAGAAATCAGGGTTACAAATTTCAGAAATGCTTGACATTAAAATTCCTTTTTCTTCTTTTAGGAGACTATTGTTTAAAGAAAACAATATTGAGAATGGTACAGCATTTTAAAAGAAAAAGAAGGGATTTCTGATTCAGTGCCATTGGAATGAAAAGTAGTCCTCAAAACAGAATGTTGTTGGCTCAGAACACTGTATCTCTTTGCACATCTTTGCCCACCTCTGTGTCAAAGTAAATAGAATACACAGCCCTACTGAATCCACAGGTTCCATTTTGCCTATCATTTTCCTAGTCTAGGTTGGATGAGCAAATGTCTCAATTAACATATTTGCCCAAGGATTCTTTTGAAGAAGGACTTCTTTCAGTAAACTTCAAGTTTTTTCCCCTGAATTTCCTTAGTACATTTATTAAGTAAAATTTACTGATCCAGTCAAGTGGATTACATAGAGATGACCCAATAAATCTGTTTATCAGTAATAAAATAAAAGGCAAGATGAAAATTTTTAGCACTCTGTAAGATTAATACCTTGCAATATGTATTATAGTTTTTCTGAGTGTGTATGCATTATATTCCTCACTACATTAGAAACTTTCAAAGTAGAAATCACATTCATCTTAAGTTTGTATCCCTAACATCTAGCATAGTATCTTGTCAATGAAATAGTTACTGAATAATGTAAAAAGATATATCTTTTTTCTTTGGGAAGTTCTGGAATACTTGACAAAAATTTACACTTTCAGATGAGAAATTTATAATGAGACTTAGTGAAACAGAATATTTTTGCCTCATCATGCATTGTGAGTGATTGGACACAGCTTCCCTGATTCTGAAACGTTTCATTTTGCAATTTAAGCATTTTGGAGGATAGGCATCATTTTGATATAGCATAAATATGCTATATTCAGACGATGATTATTTTGTTTTTGGAAACTGCAAGCAACCATTATAGGCACATTAACAAGTGAAAGTTGAGAGGCCAGAAATAGAAAAGTTTTTATGGTTATTTGTTAAATTTTCTGGAAGTTGACCCAAAAGGCTACAGAAGTTTTGCTATTTCTGTTACAGAGTAACAGAGAAACATTTCAAGAACCTGAGCATACTTTATTTTTACAAATATATTTGGTCCTGGGGTGGCTCAAGGGAGGTTTTTTTGGAAAAAAATGGTACAAAATTTCAACATAATGTTGTAGGATTAGTAAGAATGTTAATATACTGTGTATTGTTATATTCAAAGTAGCTGCTCCTATTGCAAGCTATAGGCATGAAAAATTGATCAAACAATACAGGCACATTCCTTTCTTTCAATGAACTAATATTGATTAGTAATATATCTATCTTAAATATATATATATATATATATATATATATATATATATATCCTTTCTCCTTTCCGTCATTCCAGTTTCTCTCTCCTTCCTTTTGAACAGCTTCCTTCCACTTCACAATATCTATTGTACATTCTGGATCCTCTTTAGTTTTCAACATCTTACACTAAGGAGACAATATGATGTTTACACATGCAAGTCTCATTTATTTTACTTATGAGTAGCATCTCAACTTGCATCCATTTCCCTATAAAAGTCTCAAATTCATCTTTGTGTATAGTTGAGTAATAGTCCATTGTATAAAAATACCACATATTTTTTATCCATTCCTCGGTTGATGGCCACTTGGGTTATTTCCAAGATATAGCTATTACAAATTTTACCTGCTATAAACATGGGTGCACATATATCACTGTGGTATGACATTTTTAGTTCTTCTGGTAGCATATCCGAGAAGTGAAACAGCTGGGTCAAATGGGACCTCTAGTTCTAGTTTTATGAGGAATCTCCACACTGATTTTCATAATAATTGCACCAGACTACATTCCCACCAACAATGGAGAAGTGTTCTTCTTTCACCACAGCCCCACTAGTATTTGTTACTGGTTGATTTCTGGATGAGAGTCATTCTTACTGTGGTGAGATGGAATCTCACTGTTGTTTTAATTTGAATTTCTTGGATGACCAATGATGTCGAAAACTTTTTCATATATTTATTTGCCATTCGTATTTCTTCAACTGACAATTGTGTATTCATCTCAATTGCCCACTTTTGGATTGGTTCTTTGAATTTGGTGGGGGCGTCCTGAATTTTTAAAATTATTTATATGTTCTATATAGAAGTTCTCTGTTTGAGGGACAACTGGTTATAATTATTCCCCCTCTGTGGGTTGTCTTTTCACTCTGTTGGTGATTTCTTTTGATGTGCAAAACTTTTTAATAAAATGATATCTCGTACTGTTTGGTTTTTGTTCATGAAGTCTCTGCCTTCCTGTATGTCTTCAAGATTTTTACCTACTTTCTGTCCTAGTAGATTCAGTGTTTCTGTTTTAATATTTAGATCTTTGATCCATTTTGACTTTAGGTTAGTGCATGGTTATAGACAAGGGTCTAGTTTTAGTCTTCTGCATGTAAAGAGTCAGTTTTTCCAGGATCACATATTGAAGAGGCTATCTTTCTCCCAGTGAACGTGTTTGTCCTCTTTGTCAAAGGTAAAGTGGCTGAGTATGTTTGTAGTTCTGTCTGCATCTTCTAACCTGTTCCACTGGTCCTCAGGTCTGTTTTTGCCAGTATTATTCTGATTTTATCATAGTAGCTTTGCGGTGTAATTTCCAGTCAGAGATTGTGATACCTCCTTCCTTGCCCTTGTTGCCCAGGATTGCCTTTGATGTTCTAGGTCTCTTGTTTCCAGATAAATTTTAAGAATGTTTTTTCAAGATCTGTGAACTATGTTAGTGGTATTTTTTATAAGGATTAAAATTAAATCTGTGTAACGATTTTGGGAGTATGGTCATTTTCACTATGTTCGTTCTTCCTATCCATGAGCAAGGAATATCTTTCTACTTTCTGATATCCTCTTCAATCTCCTTTTTCAAAGTATTATAAATTTCAATATGTAAAGCTTTCAATTCCTTTGTTAGATTGATTCCCAAGTATTTCATTTTTTAAGGCTATTGTGAAGAGTGTGGTTTCTCCAATTTCTCTCTCAGTGACTTTCTTGTTTGTGTACAGGAATGATATTGATTTTTGGGTGTTGACTTTGTATCCAGATATGAGAATTCACTGCTATGAATTTCCCTTTTAGGACTGCTTTCACTGCATCCCATAAGTTCCAGTATGTTGTATCTGAATTTTCATTAATTGTAGATATTGTTTAGTTTCTTTCTTTATTTCATCTGTGATTCATTGGTTGTTTAGGAGGGTATTACTAAATTTCTATGTGTTTGTGAGTTTTTTTTTCAGTTTCTTTTGCTATTAATATCCAATTTCATTGCACTATGTTCAGATAATATACATGGGATAATTTCAATTCCTTTGGATTTTCTTAAACATATTCTGTGGGTTAGTATACGGTCTACTTTAGAGAATGTCTCAGCTAAGAAGAATGTGTATTCTGATGGTGTTGGGAGGAATACTCTGAAAATATCTACTAATTCCATTTGTTCACAGGTTTAATTCAGTTCTGATATTTCGTTGCTGATTTTTTTTGGTATAATTGATCTGTCTCTTTGTAACAATGGAGTATTGAGGTCTCCCATTACAATTGTGTAATTGCTTATTTGATTTTTCAAGTCTGAATAATTTTCTTATATAGTTGGGTGCTCCTGTATTAAGTGCATGCATGTTTATGATTGTTATGTCTTCCTCTTCAGTTTTTTCCCTAACCAGTAAGTAGTGACCTTTTAAATCTCTTTTGATAATTCTTGGTTTAAAATTCACATTGAAGATATCCCTGATTTTTTCTGGGTTTCTCTAGCATGGAAGATTGTTTTCAATCATTTGACTTTCAGTTTATTCATTTCTTTTTGGGTTAGATGGTTTTCGTATACAGCATATATTTGGATTTTGTTTCTTGATCCATTCGGGCAGTCTATTTCTTTTGATTGGTGAATTGAGGCCATTTACATTGATGATTATAATTGATATGTATTGGTTTATATTTATCATAAAATTTTCCTTATGTTGGTTCCCTGCTTTTCCTCTCTGCTTAATCACTTGTCCTGCCTGGTGGTTTCTTTCTATTTTTCTTCTTGAAATTGTGGTCATTTTTATCTCTGTCTAGAATATCTTTCACTACTCTTTGAAGGGTTGGTTTGGAGGTCATAAATTCTTTCAGCTGTTCCTTGACATGAAAGTATCTTATTTCTCCATTAATTTTGAAAGATAATTTTGCAGGGTACATCAGTCTGCGTTGGAAGATGTTTTCTTTCAGGACTTGAAACACTTCACTCCAAGATCTTCTTGACTTGAAGATTTGTGTTGAGAAGTCTGCTGTGATTCTGATGGACTTTCCTTTATAGGTGATCTGTTTCTTTTCTCTAACAGGTTTTAACAATCTGTTCTTGCATTGCATTTCTGGAATCTTGATTATTATATGTCTTATAGTTTTATTTTGGTTATGGCTATTTAGGGGTCTATATGCTTCATTTATTTGTATGTCAAATTTTTTATCCATGCTTGGAAAGTTTTCTGCCATTAATTTGTGAAGAGCTTTTTATGGCATTTTTGCTGTCTCCAGCTTTCTCATTGACTCAATCAGTCTTAAATTATTCTTCTTTGCTTCATCTTGTAGCTGTTGGATTGATCTCTCATGGTCTCTTGCTATTTTTAAGATATCTTTCTTTTAATGATTACTGGAGGCAATTTTGTCTTCAGAATCTGAAATTCTATCCTTATACTTTCAATGGAGGTTTTAATCTCTTGGATTTCTATTTGGATCTGTTTCATGGATGCAATTTCTTTCCTATGCTGGGCATTTTTGTTTCCATCATTTTTCTAAGTTCATCTATTCTTCTATTTGTGTCTTCTGTGGTATCTTTGATTTTAAGCATCATTTCTTTTTGTATCTGAGAGATAATTTTCTCTATAGCCTTTTCCACTTGTTTTTTCACTTCTGCTGTTATTATTTCAGAAAGTTCCAGTGCTTGACTTCTAATTTTATCTATCTTATTGAATTCTGACTTATCCTGGGTGGAGTGGGGGTCTAGGGTTGCATCAAGGAAGTCAGTAAGCTTTAAAAAAGGTAATTTTTTTTCTATAGGAAAATAGCACAGTAGTGAAAAAAAATAGAGAAAAAACTGTATCTGATCAATTCACACTCACCTAAGAGGCTTCCTTCTCATTCTAAATCTTCTGCTTGCTCTGCATTTCTAAGACCTTAAACGCTATTCACCCAAGGATAGTATGAGAACCCTGGGCATATACAAGATTTATTTTAAATACTTACTGGTGAATATTTTTATTTTAATATTCATGTATATTTTATGGTTACTTCATATTTCTCAAGTTATTCTGTTTTTCTATTTAAAGAGAAAATTCTACAAACAATAGTAAAAAGTAAAGTGACCCAAGTAACAAACAGGTAAATAGATATTTTTCCAAAGAAGGCAAGAAATGGGTAGTAGGAACACAAAAGGTTATCACTGAAATGTAAACCAAAATGACAATGAAATTTCTCACACCTATTAAGATGGATGTTTTCTAAATAACGACGGATACATAAGTGCTGTTGAGAAGGCTAATGAAGTAGAAGCTTAAATACTGTGGGTAGGAATGTATAATGGTGCAGGAATTATGTAATGCAAGGTGGAGATTCCTTTAAAATGAAACATAAAAGTTTCATGTGATCAAGCAATCCCACTTCTAGGTATATATCCCAGAGTATTTGAGATTTGAATCTCAATGCGCTTGTGTTCATTGTAGCATTCTTCACAATTGTTAATATATTGAGTCAACTTTGTTCACAAACAGATGAATGGGTAAAGAAAATGTGATGTACGTGCCCCATGGAATACTAGTAAGTCTAAAAAATAAGAAAATGTTGCATTTGCAACATGAATGAACCTAGAGGGCATTATAATAAGTGAAATAAATCAATCACAGGACAAATACTACATGGTTCCACTTACTTGAGGTATTTAACATAGTTGAAGTTAAACAGAGTCTAAAGTAATGTTTGCCAGAGTCAAATAGTTGAATGCAGGAGAGACTATGACAATGTTTGCCACGGGTAGGAGAAAGGGAGACTTGTTAAATAGGTAAGGTTCTATGGTAATAATTTAAAGAGATCTGCTACACATCATAATAACTACAGTTAACAATAATAATATTGTGCATTTCAAACTTTATTACAAAGTAATGTTATGCTAATTATTCAAAAAATAAAAAGGACACAAAGAAAATTTGAGTGTATTTATCTCCTTAGCTGTGATCTTAGTACCACGGATGTTTCCATATACTCAAAGTCACCACAATATATATATGAAATATGTATTATTGTGTGTATATCAATTATAATTCAATAAAGCTATTTTTAAAAGTAAATTTGTCTTCTAAAATTAACTTATTTCAATTAATGGTTCAATTTAGAAATACACAAACTAATAACTCAGAAATGAATATATAATTATTACTAACATAAAACTTACTTTCAAGAAAAGCTATGTTACAGCATAAGGTGATCCAAATTTTCCTCCATTTAAAATTTATTTATGCAAAATGAGAGACTTCCTCAGTTACACTTCCTTAATATGTTGAATCTATATATAATACAGAACATTTTAATATTATTTTTGTCTGTCACAGATGCTACTATTTTAGAAAAAAATCTATGTATTATTTTTCTGTGAATGTAATACCTGCATGGTAAGTGCTAAGGGAAGTAATTAAATCCTTACTAAGAATCTTTTATAGACAATGAGTATTGTAAATGGTTAATGGATTCCATAGATGGAATCAATAATGTTTGGTTGCTAAATGACCAGGCTGGGTGGCCATGGAGAGACATTTTAGATGGAGACACAGTTTGCTAGACTAATGATCAGTTACATAATAATATACATTAAAATATGTGATGGATGGAGAGTGGAGGGAAGGAAGGGAAAAGATGATTTAAAAAGGAACTAAGATGTTTTAAGTACATGTCCCAGTTGCCTGCAAGAAATGTAAACATTATGTACTACAAATATGTACTAATAATGAAAATAAAATGATTTCTCTAATGTTTCCATAACCATCTTCATCTTGCTAAAGTTGCACAGTTTATGTATACATTTATAATATTATAAACCTAAAAGCTATCAATACTTTCATAATACTCAAATTGTTCATTTTAATGGAATTGTTATATAACACTGAAAATGCATTAAATTTAATTTTGCTTTTGAAATGTTGATATTCACCACATTCTCACTCATGTCTCATGGGATTTTCATTTATTTGTTCAAAGATAGCTGTTACTTTAAAAGGGAAATGAAATCTCTCAGCTTTCCTGGCATTCTATGGTCAATAAACTGTCTAAAATTATAGCTTTGTCAGCATTCATTTTGCTAGAAAATAAAATAAAATAAGTTTGCAGGATACACATTTTCTTTACCCATTACACTATTGTTTAGTTTTACAATGGAAAAACTCTCAGTTTCTTTCTGTTCTTATCATCTTTTTAGCTCTCTATCTATACAGCAGCTTGCATTAACAACCCACTCAGAGGTAAGCTTAGCTCCCCAGACCCTCAGCCAGGGAAAACCTGGGAATAGGTCGGGGGCTTTCTTCCTTCCAACTGATAGATGGCATTTGAAATGGGTTCGTGGTTCCTGTCTAATATCTTGGTAATTTAGATAGTGTCCAGGTATATTTGAGGAGATTGAATTACCTCTGAACAAGTGCATGGACACATGTCTCTGTTCTATTTCTCACTAGTTTATAATTGGAAAATAATTAACTATAGATTCTATTCTCCAATCTGCAAAGTCACAATATCAACATGTCACACTCTTTAGGAGTCATTCAGTGGGAGACTCCTGTTGTTCGCACTACTAATATACCACATGCATCTCCAGACACAGGCTTTTTTCCAAGGCTGGAGGGATCATACTCATGAAATCATTTGATAACCAAATTCCAAAGGTGCAATTATGAATTATTTTGTCTAGTGACCATATGGGCCAGTGTTCTTGCGTTATTTCCTCTAATGCTTGTTCTCCCAGAGTAATAACACTCCTGAGCACTCTGGGACGTGCTCTCAGTTAGACAATAACTGTTGATCCTACCTAATGCTCTTGGAAAATCTTTTACATTCTTTGACCTCAGTCAAGAAGACTGAACACTATAACTTCTAGAGGCCCTTCTAGTTCTAACGTTCTAGGAAAAGTAAGTACTACTATAAGTACATAGAATTGCAGCTAATGAAAAACCAATATGTCTAAGATTAACTCTTCAGAAAGTTAATTTGAAATTTCCTTTACTTTTGGATACATAGATTGGCTTTTCTTTGATTTTTTAAGGTTCAAATCAATTTTATGTCACCCAAATCTTACACAGGTGAAGAAATATATGTTCTGTTTGCCCAAGTCTTTGGAAAATAAAGTGGGATGGGGTTATTGTCATGATTATAGTTAGGCTTATTCTGGTTAAGATTCATATCTTGTCTTTAACCTTTTTTCATATCTAACTATACTATAAAATATGTGATATTTTAAAACAGATTGTAAAAGACCAAATGAAACTTAACTTGAAAATAACTTTTAAATGTCATCCAGTTATATTTGGAACTTTATAAAAGGGAGTAACTGTTATGTAATCCCATAGTTAATTATCATGTTCATGAACCTTTCAAGTAAATATAACTATATTTACCAACGACCTATTCCCAAGCTATTTGAAGGTTTTGATCCTTGGATAATGTCTAGTATTTTCTTCTTATCAAGAAGTATTTTTGTTGAAAACATTTTGTTTTTCTCATATTAGTGGTAATATTAGGCAAAATTTTCAAATAGTGTTGCATGATTAGGATGCCTGCAGTCTTGATTTTCCTAGGATAAATAACACTTTCCAAGTTGAAAATAGACACCCTTTCTAAGTTATGTCAGTTGCCTCATCATGAGGTACCGATCCCCTCAGCTGTTGTTAAAACATAGGCCATCCAACTATTTATTTATGCATAAATATAATATGTGCATGTATGTACCAATTTGCAAAGATGAATACAATTAGTGTGTCAAAATATGTATTAATAAAAAAATTAAAAATACTTAAATGAAAGGCCTTCAACTATGAAATTAGTATGAAAAAATATGAAATAAATGCTTCACAACTGACAAGAATGTTTTTAGGCAAGACCCTAATAATACAGAAAACAGGAACAAAAATAGGCAACTAAAATAGCATTAAAGTAAAAAGACACTGCACAGAAAAAATACAATAAACAGAATTCACAAAAAAACTCCACAAGATTGGAGAAAAATGTAAATTACACCTTGAATAAAGAGTTGATATTCAGAATATTAATAACTCTGAAACCTGATACCAAAATGAGCAATATGTCTAAATAAACATTTCTCAAAAGAAGGCAAACAAATGGTCAACATACACATTAAAAATAATCCATATTACTAGTCAACTGGGAAGTCCAAGTCAAAACTGTAATGGTATATTACCTCAAATCAGGAGAATGGCTACTGTCTCAGAGATTCAAGATTACAAGCACTGGTGGGGATGTGGGAAAAAGGAACATTGTGCCTTGTTGGTAGCAATGCAAATAAATGCAATCATTATGGAAAACAGTATGTAGGTTTCTCAAAAAATTAAAATTCCATCTAACATTTGACTCAGCAATCGAAAGAAATGAAATCAACTTATCAGAGACATTACACTCCCATGTTCACTTTACGAGTATTTATAATAGCTAATAAGCATACACAACCTAGGTGGCCATCATTTGGTGAGTGGATAAAGAAAATGTGGTATATATACACAATGGAATATTATTTAGTCATAAAATATGCACTCTCCTTTCTATCAACATGGATAGAATTGAAGATCATTATGTCATGTGAAATACGCCAGACACAGAAAGACAATTATTGCACTAACTCATGTATGGAATCTAAAAGTGTTGATCTCGTGAAAAGTTGACAGTAAAATGATATTTAAAAGAGACTGGAAAGAGTAGTGAGGGAAGCAGAAATGCTGTTCAAAGAGTACAAAATTACAGTTAGTTGAGAGGAAAAGGTTGCAGAGTGCTATTTATTGCATAGCAGGCTGAATACTCATAGATGCTACAAATGAAGGGAGAGGTATATTTTATCTGATTTAAACTTTACATAGAGTATACATGTATTGAAACATTACATTGTATTCCATTCATACGTACAATTCTTGTGTTTTCACATACCATTTAAAATGAATTTGAAAAATATTAAAAAGTAATTAGCATAAAATGTCACCTAAATTTATCACCATAAATATAAGTATTCCTATCTTGTAACTATCTCGAGGGAAAGGACTGGAATTTATTCATGTAAGTATCTAACAGAGCACAATGGTGAACTTTGTGGCAGGCACTTAGTAAAAAAGTTTTTGAAAGTAATAAATATAAGAAAATTAGTTCACATAACTATTAAATTTATAAAAATTAGGAAATAAAATTTATGATTAAAATATTTTGGAATAATGTATATTAAAATGAGTAAACAAGGAGGAAAGTTGGGAAATTTTATTTACTGCAAATAAATTTTAAAATTGAGTTATTCAGTGAGTATTTTTGAAGCAACCTGTTCTAAATTTTAATTTGTTTAATATAACTGGGAGCTTTGAAAATATTTAAATTCATAGTTTCTTATTTTATACTGTGAACATTTTATTGCTATTTGTACTTTAGCATAACTATAAAATCTCCTCTGAATATAAAACATAGCAAAAGAGTGTAAATAAGATTTATTTTATAATATCAAACTGTTAACCTAAGAATTACATTCCAACATCTGTGCAATAAATGGGTACTTAAGAAATGTTGTAGAGAAATCAAAGATCAGAACCTCAGTAAAAAGTTATCCTCATGTTTCTGAATTGTGCTTGACCTATTGCATTTCCAAAATTTACATTATAAAATATTCATCCATGTTTAAACCTTTATTTAAAATCGTTTCATCTATTGTTTAAAACACCTGGATAGCAAATGTGTTAAAGGATTATTTTTAATTCCACCATATGCCTCTGCAAATGTGAAGATTTATGAGTTCACAGTTCTTATTTGGCCCATTTACACACAAACAACTATTTTACAGTTAAGAAAGCAAGTGTGTACCTGCAGATTACTTTTCCTACTAATGCTGAATGTCTAAGTAACATAGTCAGTGGTTCCTGCCTTGATTCTTAACTCTGTATCATTCAACACTTTTCTTTATATCTCTCTATTTAAGCATCTTAATATTACCTAATCCAAAATCCTTTTATGGCTCCCAATAGACTGCTGGATGAAATCATAACATTCTGTCCCTATGTTCAAGGCTGTCTTTAAGAAAACCTCATACCCATATGCAACTAGCCTCCTATAGATCCTCTCAATTGAAATTAATTTCTCTTTACTCTTTACTTGCTATACTAAACTTCCCTACCTACCCCCTAGATCAGAATGTTCTAATTCCACATGTTGTTCAATGTGCAGCTAAAATACTGCTTTGTTCACAAAGTATATTTTATATCAAAAGGAATTTCTCTACTTTCAACATTTCCATGGAGTTAAAGTTAAATATTTCACAGTACTTGACTCTTTTTATTTTGTCACTTCATGTCTTTTACATGACCATAAATTCCTGGAATATAAACTATATCCTTGTTTTTTAAGCATTCATAGAGCTAGAATTAATTATTTGGCATATGATAAATTGATTCAGACATATAAAAGTCTAGCTAAAAGTACAAAGAATTGTCATATATAATTTATCTATATAGCCTAGAAGTTAATATATTGTATTAAAAAGTGTAGCTTGTTTGTTTGTTGAAACCAAGGTCTTGCTATGTGGCCCTTGAACTCACTATGCAGCCCAGGCTAGCCTTAAACTTATGGCATTCCTCCTGCCTCAGCCTACCAAGTGCTGGCATTAGAGCACCACCTGGCTAAAAATTGTAACTTTTATAACCAGGAAAGTGAACACAGTTTTAAATTATTAACTGATCCACTGAAATTTTTCAGTTTGTCCATTCCCCCATTACATCCTTACTCTAGATAAGTGTCTAATCCAGGAAAACATCCTGTATTTAGTTGTTAGATCACTTTAAATTTCCTTTAATGTAGGACTAATCTTCAACCTTCCATTGTTATTGATGCCTTTGTCACTTTTGGAGAGTTCTGTTCATTATTTTTAGAATATTGTACAATTTGGGTTTGTGTCTGTTTACTCCTTATTAGATTTGTATTAAACACTTTTGGTAGAAATAGCACAGAGTTATTTTGAAGTCCCTCAGGATACCATGTTAAAAAGCATGTGATTTTAACATGTCTCAATATTAGAGATGTCTAATTTGACTACTTGGCTAAAATTAATTTTTGTCAGGTTTCTCCACCTTAATGTAATTATTTTTCCTTCATAAAAGCTAAGTGCATTGTATAGTGCTACCTTTGGCATATGGAAGCATCCTATATCTCATTAGTTTTACACGTTAATTTGGCATCTCTTCATGATCCTTGTTTAAAATATTATTGTGAAAGTTACCAAAGAATATTTCTCTATTTTCAGCATTATCTCTATACTAATTTAAGTTCTACTATGGGTTCTCTCTCTCTGTCTCTCTCTCTCTCTCTCTGTCTGTCTCTCTTTCTCTTATACACTCATATTCAATGACTTGTATCATTATTGTCTCATGGATGTGTGTTCAATTGATATTTTAAAATACCACTAACTATCTTGGAGTAGTACTTTTTTAGACGGCACAAAGATTCATATGAGTATTATTTTAAATATTCCATGTTTCAATCCACTATCTTCATAGTAACACTATGAGATATATAGAATCACTATACACATTTTAAAGATGAGGAAATTGAGACAGTGGAATTATATGACTTGGCCATGTCACTCCATCAGCAACTGACAGATATAAAATTAAAACAACCAAAATCTTTCTCCAGAGTCAACGCTTTTATCACACTAATATATTTCTTCTAACAAGGCTGTATGTGTATCAGGAGTAGTTAAACCTAATAATTCATGTGTACAAACAGGATTAACAAGAGTTCAATGCATGCTCAGATCTTAACATCATAAGACCAGGAGATAACAAAGAAAGCTAGAATCAGGCAAAGTTTCTTCACAGAGATGATTTAATTAGATCATTTTTCACATGAAAACTTCTCTTAACCCTCCAAAAATGAAAGTAGAGAGTGTAGAGGTATCTGATGATAGAATGTGGCTCCATCATATGCTAAATAAAGTGCACTGGTAATATCTTCTACTGTACTATCTTACGAATATTCATTTTAACTTGTTAGGATTGCATGGCATGGATGCATCAAAAGAGAATAGCTAAAACTGTGGCAGTAAATTAGCCAAATTTAGACGGGACTGTAGGACTATAAGTAGTCAGCAACCACTGCTTAAAGAAGTTAGAAATACAACATCCATATGGCTAGTCAGGAATAGGTCAGGGAACTGACCTGGAGTACCAGGTGGATACTCTGACAGGCTACAGAGTACAGAATTAAAGCAAAAATTCAGATTTGAAAATACACTGTGGCTACAGGGCAGCAAGGAATTTTGCAGTGTGGAAACCACACAGTCTTCAAGACTCCTAGTTTTGTTAGATGCCATTGCACGGTTACCCTAGTGTCAATGTCAGCTCTAGAGTGATAAGTCTTGCCACTCCACTTCTTCTGGGGCACTAGGTGCTGCCAGGAAGTATTTCAAGAACAGCACATTCTTGAGCCTAGGTATGGTGTGCTTTTCATGTTTATTTATTTGTACCTTTATACATCAACCTTTACCAAACTGCACTGTGTCATGCATACATGCAGTGAGTAGACCATGAACAGCAAATGCTGTATAGTCTCAAATCATGTGTGTGCTAGTGAAGTAGTTCTCCACTAATGAAGACATGCAGAAAGGAATAACAACTTATATTTGTGGTGGTATGTATGGATGTGAGGATAAAATAGAGGGTTTCATGGAGGAAATGATCCAATGAGGAAAGTCCAGGCAAGGAAATTGAAACAAGGGCCAAAGGGAGCATACTTATTTTATAAACACAAATAAATAAATAAAGAAATAAACAGTATGAAGTGGCTAGTCCAGTAAGATAGCTGCCCTAGTAAAAGAGCATTATCAAAACTGTACCCATTGCCATCTCTGATTAGCATGCTCAGCTATGGTGAAGCAGAGGAAGGTTAGACTGTAGCACAGCTATTTACAGACTCTTAAAAATAGATATAGAGGGCTGTCACTAAATGACACTTGGGTAACCCCTTTCCTAATAATAGGGACTAGAATTATGAAAGATTTGGGTGGTCACAGAGTTCAATCTCTTTGCACGTCTAATTCTAGAAAGGTATAGTAACGATTACTTACATTTGCATACTAAAAATCACTTTCATAAAAATTATTTTGTTTGAGCCTCATAACTATTTTCTTAGATAAAAAGAAACAAGAGATACTAAAATTTTTATTCCTTATATTCTATATGAGAACACTGAGAGTTAGAGAAGTAAGTTTATGACAGGAAAAAAAACTAGGAAATAGAGAAAAATCTGCACTCCAGGTTTCTAATCAGCATGCCCTCACTAACTTCTCTAATTGCCAGTAATCAAAGCAAAGGTCCTACTTTGAAATTAGGAGTCCCTTATCCTCTTTGTGATTTTCCACATGCCTGTTCTTTCTTTGTATAAACAGACTATCTGGAGAAAGAAAAACAGTGTTATGTAGAGAAAGTCATTCCAAGTATGAATGCTCCAGAACGTCTGTCTTGCTCTTTCCTTGGGACTCTGTATAAAATGCATGCTTGTGTCCTTACTCCTAGTAAGCACTGTAGGTGGGTGGAATGTAACTTTTTTTTAGCATTACAGAGCACTGAACCACAGTCTTCACACTGCAGTGCATCTCCAGTCCTTTTATTATTAGCATTATTTTTTTTGAGTCAAGATCTAGTTAATTTGCTTACTTGTTCAATATGACTTTGAAATAACAGTCCTGCCTCAGCCTCCCAGGGTGCTTCAACTAAAGGTATGTGCCACCATGCCCAAATAGAAATGCATTTTTAATAAGACTAGTTTGAAATTTTACTGCACAAGGACAGAACTGCAGGCTCTGACATCTAAACCTCATTCTTTCAGATTAGGTAGAGCAGAATAAAAGGTGAAGAGGAAGCTCTAGTCAGCCTCCTTTCCTGAACGAACAATTTCAAGGGCTAGTGTTGGATATCTTTTATCCACCCACAAATTCTACCAGATCTTGAACAAACATACATTAATGAGGAATTTTTATGAAAATACAACTTCAGGAAGAGTGTTTTAGGATCTCTTCCCAATGAAGTTGTTGCTCATTCTCCCTGCTTTAACTGCACTCCAGGTTACATCAAGGACCAAAGGTTAGGGGAAATGTTGAGACAGCATCCCATCTGGCACATCCAGATTACCCCCATGACAAAGAGTTTTTCTTTCCACTGGTGGATATTTTCAAGAAGATTGGAAATGACAGCTTTGGGCCTTTCTGTAAATGACCCTCAGTGGTGACCTCCTCATAGAGGACAGTGTCTTTTTGATGTTTTGTAATCCCACAGACTGAGTGGGCTTGCAAAATTCAATGAAAGTGAAAGAAATATGATTGCAAAGTCTCAGGATAGATTTTTGGCCATTCTGCCAGAATCTAAATTAATAATGAACTCAACAGCCTCTTGGATGAGAATTAAGGCAAGTAAAATCACACTGTACCATATCAGAAGCCTAACAACAATTTTGCACAATGAATCACTACCCAAAATATCAAATTGTAGCCCCAAAAGCAGCATATACTTCCAATTAATTCTAGATGATTGAACACACACACACACACACACACACACACACACACACAGACACACACTGCGGCAGATATGGCTATACATGATAGAATTGCAGTTTATTGCCTATGGTAATGAAGCTTATATTGACTAGTTAGGCAAACATCAAAAGCAAAAGCAAAAGCTATTTCAAGACAATATTTAAGTAATACTGAAGATTGGTGAACAAGACACCTGTTCTTGTTTGTCAAATGAATATTAATACAATAAAAGTGGTATTGAATTATTTTCTATATGATAATTTCAAAACGTAGATTAAGTATGGAGCTCTCATATCTTACAGTCCAAATTTATAGATCTAGAATTATAGTTAGATAAATACATTTGCAACTATCTCAGTAGAAAGCCAAAAGAGAGCATTTTTGTTTGTATTAAATATTTTCAAGTGAATAATGTTAATGAAAATCCTGAGGGGGAAAAAATCATACTCATGAGAAAAAATGATACTGAGACTTAACAGCACTGCATTACAAACAGACAGGGAGACATTAATAGCCAGACGTTCTGTGCAGCACACCATTATTTACAACAAGGTCACCTTTGCTATGCGTAGATATTCAGCAACTATTGAATTATAGGCTGATGGGACTTTAGAAATCACAAAAATCAACCCATTTATTTTAAAGTTTTTGCACTGAAACACAGGGAATGGAATGGGGAATGGAATAGAAGGGAAGGTGCTAATTAAATGCCTGTGATGAAAGGAGGGCATATTTCTATGTCTTTCATACATTCCAGTAGTTCAGTCCTCATATAAATCATGGAAGGCAGCTGTCCATGGTTCCACATCGCGATGCTGCCATTCTGGAAAGGAAATTGGCTTATTGAACTTGGTGAACCAAACCTGCTCTAGGATTTAATTTTTGTCTTAGTAGTTGGTGCTGGACCAGGAATCAACTTATAACAATTCTATTAAAGGCAATTTCTAGAATCTCAAAAACACTTTGGAAAATATTTAAAAAGTGGAAACATTTGTCAAGCATTGAAGTGTGTTGCAGCCAGGGTTTGATAAATGAATGTATGCAAACTGTTTATTCTAATGTAACAGTCACTATCTTGGGCTATATTGATTAACCAGAATTTCAGGTGGAAAACCAACTCATATTTTGGTAGAGGATATAGCCTTAAATTTACTTCAGCTTTTTTTTTTCTTATCCAGCAGGCTCAAATTGAATCCAATTTCTACCTCAAGGAAATAAATTATCCACTACAGTCATCACTATCATCACAGGAATCATTTCCTGAGCACTTGCCATATGCTACTGTCAGATTTAAAGTCCATAATACTCTAGTAATATTTGTGTGAATGCTTTTTACCTTTTCCCAGAGAAGGAAATTGAGACTTTTTTGAAGTTAAATAACTTGTCCAATTCAATTCATTTAACAAAAGAGAAAATCAAGTTTTTAATCTGGATTATATGCCACCTGACCCACTATGGCCTTGACATTAAAGAATCAGGGAAGCCTGTTACATACCATGAAGTTGCAAAAAGATATCCTTTATCAGCATAAGGAATGAAACAAGAAAGCATCATATTTTCTACTTTGGGTCTCTTCCTGACAGAAGCACTATTTTGAAAATGTATTTGATGACTGAGGCAGATGTTGTATCGTAATGAGTAGTATGTAAATAAATCTGGCTGTCACATAAGGATTAGTAATTACTAAACAGCATAAAATAATGGTGTTGCAATATATCAGGGTCAGACTATGTGAGTTAAAATCTAAATAGAGCTTAATCTCCAGGTAACTGAAAAACAGAAATTTTTGAGTTATAGAGGACTAACTTATGGCGTTATTAAAACATTGGTCCTTAAAGCATGATAATAGTCTTCAATTTACCAAAAAAGGTGAGTTTGTATATACTATTGGGGGTTTAATTCAGTAGAAATTTGATACCTGACATGCTAAAATAATACTAAATGCTGATGCCATTATTATACCCTTGACAACATCATTCCTATTTTCAAGTAGATTCTTGCCAGCAGTAGTAAAAATCCCAAAAAAGAAAAAAAAAAGAAGAAACAATGTGGTAGAGTACACTTCATAGAAATATATTTCAGAGAGTATAAGAGACATATGAAGTCCAAAAAATGTGTACACACTTCAGGAAAAGGAAAAAGTTTGTATAAATACTTTAAAACTAAATTTGCTAAGTTAACTTTGACTTCTACAATTACAAGAGAGCTTGAGGTGGTGGTCATTAGCTTCCAGACATTTATTAGTATGGCAAACTTCTGCTTCAGTAATCTTGGTCATTAAGATTGCTGCACATGCATTTTCAATTTCTTCCCTATGCTGATGGTAGGGTAGTGGGGTTTTTGTGATATACAACATCCTCTAGTGTCCCCTATATGAGGGTAACATGATATGTTGAAAAGACATCATAAATTTTTCTTTTCCTGAAGTGTGTGTATATACTTTAGAGCACACTACATAATCAACCCAACCATGGTGATGGAAAAAACCATAATGGAATTAGACACTCCCAAAGAAGTAATGTCTAAATTAAGGTAGTTTTGGTAGTTTGCTGAGTTATGTTAAGTGAGGATGGAGATTGAATCCAAGATTAGCAATCCAAATACTATTTAAAAACGATAGAATCAAGGAAATCCCTAACAGCTATCTTAGTTACTTTTCTTGTTGCTGAGACAAAATCCCCAACAACTGAAGTTAAAGGAGGAAAGACTCAGTTTTGTCTCACAGTTTCATTCCATAATGTGCTGGCTCAAGGCAGGGTAACATGGCAGAGAGGGTTCACAGAAGAGAAAAAAATGAAAGCTCATGGACCATGAAGGTGGGAAGGAGGCAACAGAAGCAACAGTAGCAAAGCAACAAGCAGCAGCAGCAGCCTTATTTCCATTCCTTGTATCCTATCAAGGCTGGGGCACACTTATTCCTAGCACTGCATCATGAATCAATTCCAGTGTCACAACCTTAATCTCAGTATCACACACTCTAGCTTGAGCCACAGCTGAAAACCCCCATCCATGACCATATGAGGTTTTGTGGAAACATCTAGATACAAACCATAATAATAGTCAACATTTAATCACTGCTTACTATAAGCCAGGAAGCAACAAGTAACTATTTTTCTTTTAATTTTCATGCAACTTATGCTCATTTTATACATAAGGGGACTGAGATACAGAGTGATTAAACAATATAGTACACTTTCATATAGAAGGACAAAATTGAGACATTTTTAGGTAAATGGATATATCTTGAGAACATAATTTTAAGTGAAGTGAATTGGACATACATGTTTAAATATCACTTTGTTTCTTTTGTGTGAGAAACTTAAAGGGTCAGTAAGTTCCAAATTGGATGATAGATGTTTGGAAGTTGGAGTAAAATGTTCAAATGGGAAGAGGAACAAGGGAAGGGGGAGGGAAAAGAGAAAGGAAGGTGTAGTAATTAAAAATTTTAAAAAAATGGAAGGAAAACAATAGACACAAAGTTTTGTGAAGGGAAATGGGTAGAAGGATAGAAGGGAAGTGGGAGAATGAAAAAAGAATTAAGATACATTATGTATAGGTATAAATTCCCTTTGATGAATGTGATCATTATGCATGTCAAAAGTATACCAATGAAAGGAAATAACTAAATAAGTAATTAAGGACACTCAGACAATAAATGACTAACTTTCAGAAATGGCTAAGAAATTCCTTTCAAATGTATAAAAGTGACTCAGTGAAAAAGCTGATTTGGGAGTCGCTGCTTGGGGCCATCTACTCAGATTGTGAGAATAGTAGCTTCTTAGCACAGACGTTGCTATTAGCATTTTGCGTGCCACTAGGCACTATACTGAGTATCAGGGGATATAAAGAAGTACTTCAGCTTTTCTTCTATTCAAAGATACAGAACCAGTAAATAAAAGAAATATGGATGTTGGAAATAAAACATTCACCATGGATTAACCATGAGGCCATTTTCAAAACAAACTGTTCAGACAGAATGGTGAAGTATTGCAGGTGAAGCAAAAACAGGCGTTTGAGACTTACAAAATTGCTCTCCAAATGTGGCTTTCCCACATCTTGCCTAGGTAACCTCATGAAAGTCACTTAAATATTCTGTATTTTGTTGATTTTTACTTTCAAGGTGTACTAATTGTGCTATAAGTACTAATAAAAATGATCTAACATAGAGCTGGACACATAGCTGATCTTCAACCAATGTTAGCCATTATTCAATCAAGGTATTTTAATACACAGTTATTTTTTTTAAATAAGTATACAGGTGTATAATCTAGAGAAGGCAGGCCTTCCTTTACTCTTGATGGTGGATTAATTAATGTTCAATTTATAACAAGCAGCTGCACTGAATCAGTGTGGTTCTGGAATGTGGATCATCTAACAAAGGCTACAAGGAGTGACCAAAGCCAGCCAAAGAAAAAAGCCATGGTAGCTACAACCACCAGATGTACTATGGGGTGAAGCCACCCAAGTCCTTTGAAATTCACAATTTGCCACAGATTTGTGGAGATACTCCAAGAAAATTTTGGGATTTAATGTTTGCTCGGTTAGATTTTGGTCTTGCTTTACTCCCATTCCTTGCTATCCCCCTGATTGTAACTTTTGGTAGGGAAATGTCTATCCTGTGCCATTAAATGTTGAAAGTGTTAACTTTCTTTTAATTTGTACAGGAGCTTGCAGCTAAGAGCTTGCCTTAGATCTCAGAAAAGACTGGATTTTGCCTTTTACTGATGGTAAACTGTTAGTGCTTTTGCAACTCTTGGGGATTTAATAAAGGCCTTTTGCATTAAAGGATGATCATGAGGCTTTGAGGGCTCAGAGGTGGAATGTTATGGCTTGTGTCTAGATATCCTCCAAGAGCATTGTGTGGTCACCAGTGAGGCTTTTTCAGAGTTAGTTGGATATAGTGTGTAAGACTGGAACTGATTCATGATGCTATTCTAGGATCTGGCACACTAGGATTAAGGTTGTGAATGATACCTGCTTAAGTAGTCTGAGTATAAGGGATAGAAAGAGCTATGGTCATCCCTTGTTGCTTTTTCTACCTTCTACCCATCTTGTCCTGTTTCTCTTCTGTAATGCATGTCTGCTGTATCACCCTGCCTTGGAGTCAGCTGATTATGGGCTGAAACCACCACAACTGTGAGCTAAATAAAACTTTCCTCATTTAACTTTGGGTGTTGGGTGTCTTGTCTGTGCAATAAGGGAAGTAACTAAGACATGCAAGTACAACGGGATATTATTTAACTTTACACATAAAGAAAATTCTCTCATATCAAACATTATGGTTTAGTTTTAGTGCAGTTTGCAAACAGTTCATTGTGTGCAGAAGGTAAGTCAATTCCAAAAAGAAAAAAACTATTATCATTGCATTTCAATGTGATACCTAGAATAGTCGGCATTCTACAAAGTAAAGAATGACAGTTATCAGAATTCTAAAGCAGGGGAAGAGGGAATGGAGAGTTAGTATTTAATGGATAAGGTGCTTCAGTTTTATAAGATGAAAAGCACTATAGAGATAGGGGTGATGTTTGCACAATGCTATGTTTAATCTCAGTCTTTTTTCACTTTTGTGTGGTACCAGGAATCAAACTCATGAGCTTTCACTTGCCAGGCAGGTGCTTTGCTGCTGAGCTAAATTCCCAGCCCTCACAATATTATGATTTTTAACTCCAGTGAACAACTCATTTAAGGATAGTTAAGATGATAAATATCTTCTTATATGTGTTTATCCCAATCAAGTAATGAAAATCATTTTTAAAATTTTAAAAAATAATCATACTCTTAATGTTTCACACATGTATATATAAGAACACAAGACAGCAAAGGCAAAGTAAATGATGTGATAGCAGAATAAAAGTTCAAGTAAATTATGAAGGAGCTATGGGATGCAAAATACAGACAGCTTCTGGAAGCTGAACATGACATGAAAATAGCTCTACCCCAAAGTCTTCAGAAGTTGTAGAAACCAGCGGACACCTTGATTTTATACTTCAGACCTCCAGAAATGTAGCAGAATAAATTTGCGTTGTTTATGCTTCCCTTCCATCCCCATATATGAAACGATCTTTGTGAAGAAAGTCTTAGTCTAAATGACTTTAAAAATCAACACAGATTGTAAAACTAGGGAAAACCAATTGGACATAGTAATTTGCTGTGGATAATAATTTAGTACATAGGTTAATACTGATATACAAGTAATACTGACACACAAGTAATATTTAATCAAAAAAGTAATTTAGTAGGTAATGGGAGTCAGGTTTTTGGATTTGGAATTTACAGAGCAGCAGGATAAAGAGGCTAAAAATGATTCATATAGTAATTGAGTAATGTAAATATTAGTAAGAACTCAAATTCAATTCAGCTCAGATATAGATGGTCACAGATAGAGATATTTATGCATAAATGACCTAGAGCACACACAGCTGTCTGTTAGCTAAGGGAGTCTAAAAGAAAAGCACCTAAGTAGTACTGAGCATGCTTGGCAGTCAGAAAAAGTACTGATACTCTTAGCATTGTCCAATAAAAGGAACTACTTCTGCTTGGAGATATCAGTGGTTCTAGATGGACAAAATATAAAAATGGGCCTGGATCAACTTATTTTATTATGCAAGAAACTCTTCACAGAACACACTGATGGAGGTATGGCAAATGGGCCCAAGGGCTAACTGAAAGCACTTCCCACAGACAAAGATGATTAATTGGGCAACAATTTAAAGTGTCACTGGACTATAACCCAAAATATAAAAGAAGTACCCACAAATCCAGAGATTTGACAGTTAAAATGGATTGTTGACTTGACTGGTTGGAGAGTCTCCCAGAAGATTAGCAGAACACAGTTCTAGTCCTGACTGGGTGGGTCATGAGGCATGACCTTGGTCCATGTAGATGGTTCCTGGTCCTTTCATTTCTTGTACTGTTCCCCTGCTCTGGTTATATTTTTCCATGAATTAAACAGATTGACTTTGCCACGCACTTCTACCATAATATTTCTTCTTTGGAACCACCAGAACTTGAACTGAAAACTCTGAAAACGTAAGTCAAATATGTCTCCCTTTAAACTGCATGTGTCACATATTTTGCCTAGCAATGAAAAACTGAAAAATATACTCATGATTTGAGTAAAAAATTTAATAAATTAATAAAAGGGAAAAGATGGATAGTGAATTCTAAATAAATTATACAGACATTCTAAACTAAAAGGAGACCAAAACAATTTGTTCTCAAAGTATAGGCTGTGCAAAAATTATTTCCTTCGAAAGACTAAAGTATAAAAGAAGAGAGGAGAGAGTAATTCTACAGTTGCAAAATCTGACAAATACTGTTTTAGTCAGGTGATAAAGGTCAACAATAGTCACAATTCATCTTGGTAACACACATGCTTGATATAATATTGCTTCCTACCTCTGTTTTCCTCTCCAAAACCCATAAGACTAATTTACCTATAAGAAGAACATCAGGAAGATCTCAGTAGGAAAAATTTTACAAAATATTTGACTTGTAGGCAAGAAACCTCTCAAGGCAAGGAAAAGTTTGTAGCATGCAAGAAATTATCCTTAGCCGGCCAAAGTCTAAGGACACATGAAAACTAAATGTACTGTGATGTGTGGTGTCTTGGATCAGATCCCAAACAGAAAAAAATTGGGCAAAACCCCAGAATACTCTAATGAATTATTAATATCATATAATGATTGCACATCAATATTATTCTACTAATTTTAATAAATATACTAACATAAAATTTAAAATAGGAGAAACAGTGTGGGGGCAAAGGCAAAATATGGGAACTCTATATGTGCTGAGGTTTTCAGTAAACCTCAAACTGTCCTAAAGATTCTACTCATAAAAACTCAGTGTTAGGGAGAGGCTGCTGAGTTCATGTTGGCAGGAGATCAGGGATCTGAGTTCAAACCAGCAACAGGCATATAGAGTGTTACAGGTTGAACAAGTCGGGTTCTGGTCTCTCAGTCAGAAAACAGTCTGAAGTTCAGTGGAACTAAATGTGCAGGATTTCTGGAATTATCCATTACCCTTATGTAGAGCTTTGTCTGGTGCTGGGATTAATAAACATGGATCTGGACTCTGTATGCCTACTTTGTCTACCAGTGACAGCAGTCATGCCTTGAAGTGGACATCATTCTACTTTTTCTCATTTTTGTTTTGTTTTGTTTTTTATGACTGTTTGTTCTTGTTTTATGTGTGTGTGAACATGGCTTCTAGTTTTTTTCATTGCTGTTGTTATGTTCTTGTTTTTATTTATTTCTTTTCTGTTTCTCTCCTATCTTCTGCATCAGTTTCCCAAAGGTCGCATAATCTTCCTTTGTCTTCCAGCCTTGCTTCTAATCTCTTCCTCTTTTTGTTACTCTATTTTTTCCTCTAGCTCCTTTTACATTTTCTCCCCTGAGGACAAAACTGCCATACTGAGGGTTTATTTACAAAATTTTTGTGTTTTTTTTTTAAATGTTGTCGCATACCCACAAATCTAGTTCATACAGTTAAAGTTAGTAAATTAAGTTATCACAATTTGTCATTTTCTAGGCTGTGTTTGATGCTTTTGTTATTCCTGATTGTACTGTTTTAGTTAAGGTGACATAACTGTTCTAATCAGTTGAGTTGCCAAGATTAAGACTGCCTAAGAATCATGAATGATACTATAGGCCAGTGCCAAAGAACAAGCAATTGGGTCAAGCAGGCAGCAACTTCTCACTCTAATAAATTGAAAAAGTAGGATCTTGCAAAAGACTCAAAAACCAAAAGAGGAGGGGTAATTCCCTAAGAGTTTTCTGAATACCAGCAATAAAGCTACTTTCCATACACAGAATTAAACAAACAAAAAGTACAGAAAATGAGAAGACACTTAAGCAAGATGCAAGCCCAGACTTCTAGATCAACAGAGGCATACGCAGCAGTCAATGAGATGGAATAAGTAAAAAGTCACCCACCTGAACTCTCTGAAGTTGTAACAGTGAAAATTACAAAGCAGATGAGTAAGACTCTAAAACCAACCAAACAAACAAAAAATAAACAATATCTCAGGTAAGTACAGAAATAGTGACCATAATGTAAGACATGCTTAGTGACTATAGAGCAGATACAGATAAAAAAAAAATAGAGGAGTAAGGAAATAGATTGAAATTATGAATGACCAACATAGGAAAGAAATGAAATCCATGAAATGAATTAAAACAGATATTCAGATTAAAATTCCACTGAAAATGTATGCAGCAGAATGAGCCTGTGAGAACATAATATCAGATATAGAAGATGGGATTGAGGTTAGCAATCAGAAAGGAAAGACTTCTTAAAAATAGCAAGTGAGGTTAGCTGGGCATGGTGGCTCACACCTTTAATCTCAGCACTCAGGAGGCTGAGATAGGAGAAGCATTGTGAGTTTGAGGCCGACTTGTGCTACAATGCAAGTGCAAGGCTGGCCTGAGCTTCGTAGTGCGACCCTGCCTCAAAAAACTAGGACCAGGAGTTTGGCTCAGTGGCTTATGACCCTGTCTGGCAGGCACAAGGTTGTGAGTTTGATCCCCAGTGCCACAAATAAATAAGTAAATAAATAATAAAATAAAAATAGCAAGTGAGCATGAAAAATCAATATAACAATTGCTAGATGATGCAAAGAAGAGTAACACAAGGTTGATTGGAGACAATGAAAAAGCAGGTCGTAGCACAAATGACATAAACCTATTCACAGGTGTTTGGCAGAAAACTTCTCAAGTGGAGAAAAAGAATTGGATAGCAGATATTTGAGGCATACAGAATTCCAACTAGCCATGATTAAAAACAAAACAAAATAAAACAACAACAACAACAAAAATCACTACAGCAAGGAACATAATAGTCAAGATTCCAGAAAATAAATATAAGAACAGGATATTAAAAGCTGTTAAAGGAAAGAAATAAATCATCTATAAATTCCACCAGAATCACAGTAGATTTTTCAACACAAACCCTAAAGTCTAGGAGAGCTTGGAGTGAAATACTTCAGTCTCTAAAAGAAAACTCCCTCCAACTCAGATTGATGTATCCTGCAAAACTATTAGTACAGACAACTGAGTTAGTTAGAAATATTATAGGCAGTCAGACAGGGCTAGGCCCTCAAAGGAACAGGTACAGAGGGCCAGATATCTTGTGACCTTGGAAGAGATACACACCTCTTGCTGTGGGCCAGATCTCAAGACAAAAGGCAAAACAAATGCAGCCACTCCCTAAGTATAAGCATTAGGGATTAGGGATGGATGATTTTGAGAAGCCAGGAATTACCAACCTAATCCCCTAATCTGTAAGAATGCTTGCTTACTATGTGACTCGCTTCCCCATTTGTCCTTGATTTGGTCAATTTTACCAAAACAATTAATCTTATTGGTTGACCACAGTTCTGTCCCACCTCAGGTCCATCTGCCTTGTGAGTTCCCAGTTTTCCCCATCAGGGTTTTACTCTATAAAAGTCACAAGAAAAGACAGAGTCTTGGGCAACCCACTTGGGACCCCTTCTGTCTCTCTCTCTCTCTGACAGAAGCTTTTTTTCTCTATATATTCTGCTCTTACCCTCTGTTGTTCCTAAAATTCATTTTTTGATTCTAGAGAACACAAACTCACGCCGGACATATGGTAGGTTGGGAGTTTCATTCCCCTATATCATTTGGACGTCTGAGATTGTTTTTCCTATATCACTATCTTTTAAATTTATGGAGAAATAAGATACATCCATGACAAAGAACAACTGAGGAAAAACATGCACACCAAACCAGTACATGAAAAGGCTCTGAAGGACATTCTAGAAAGAGATAATAAGGACTACATCTCCATCAACTTCAATAGAATAAATACAGCAGGCAAGGCAAGCAATTAAAAGATAAAATGGTAGCAAACAACAAGAAAATCACTTGACAAGGATAAGTCAGTACATATCAGTTATAATCATCAAGGTTCATGGTCTTAATTCTCCAGTCAAAAGAAACAGGCAGAATGGATCAAGAAACAAAATTCAATGATACAATGCATACAGGAATCACATTTAATTCAAAAAGTAATTCAGAGACTGAAAGTCAAAGGTTGGACGACAATACTCCATGCAACAGGAACCTCCCTCCAAAAAGCAGGGTTAGCTACACTATTTGCAGAAAAAGTGGATTTCAATCCAAGACTGATTAAGAGAGGCAAAGGAGGTCACTAAATATTGTTAAGGGAACATCCTAAAAGGAAAAGATAACAGTCACAAATATGTATACATCAAATACCTGTGCACCCAACTATACAAAACAAATATTAATGTACATGAAAAATCAAATAATCACTAATACAATTGCAATGAGGAATGTCAGTCCATCACTGTCAAAAGCAGACAGATCACCTAGATGAAAAACAAACAATAAAACACCATAAGTGAACCAAATTCATGAGCAGATTGATTTAGTAGATAATTTCCACACCACAGTATCACAATAGACATTCTTCTCAGTTGTACATGGGATATTTTCCAAAATAACCTCATATATGCTCATAGAACATGCTTACATAAATGCAAATTATGCCATCCATAGTATCAGACCATAGGTCAATGAAATTGGAAATCAATAGCAAAAGAAACCATAAGAACTTCATAAATACATGGAATTAAATAACACCCTCCTGAACAACCAATTGATCTGAGATGAAATTAAGAAAGAAATTAGACAGTTTCTTTAATTAAATGGTAATTTCAGTACAACATACCAGAACTTATGGGAAGCAATAAAAAACAGTCATATGAGGAAAATTTAAAGTGTTGAATTCCCATATCAGAAAAAATAGAGCAAGTTCTAATAACCTTATGTTGAACCTTGAGCTTCTAGAAAAAGAAGAGCAGGTCAAGCCAAAAGCTTATATAAGGGAGGAAATTATGAAGATCAGAGCAAAAATTATTTTAACGGATACTAAGAAAACAATACAAAGAGCCAATGAATTGTAGAATTTGTTCTTTGAAAGATTGAAATTGACAAATAATTAACCAAACTTATCAAAAAATGAAAGAAAAAACTCAAATCCTTGTAATTAGAAATGAAAAGGGAAAAATCACAACAGATCTTGCAGAAATCCAGAAGATCATCAGTATGTACTTCAAGAACCTGTATTCTAATCAGATGGAAATCACAGAAGGAATGAACAGATTCCTAGGCACATATGAATTAGCAAAGTTGAATCAAGAAGATATAAAAATTCTAAATAAACTAGTATCTGTCAATTAAATTGAAGATATAATTAAAACCCCTTACCAACAATGAAAGTGTGGGCCCTGATGGATGCACCACTGAATTCTACAAGAAATTTAGAGAGATATTACCTACTACTTCCCGAACTTATTAATAAAATCAAAAGGGAAGCAATACTCACATATTTTTTCCTGGAAGCAAACATTACTCTGATACCAAAAGCAAAGAGGGATTCAACCAAAAAAGAGAACTAGAGGCCAATCTTCCTAATGAACATAGATGCAAAAATCCTATGTAATATACTGGCAAACAGAATGCAGTAAATCATCAAAAAGGTTATACATCATAACTAAGTAGGATTCATCCCAGGGATGCAGAGATCATTCAATATATGCAAATTAATAAATGTAATACACTATATTAACTAAGCCAAAGACAAAAACCATATGATCATCTCAATACATGCAGAAAAGCTGTTTGACAAAGTTCAGCACCAATTCATGATAAAAACCCTACAGAAAATCAGACTGCATGGTCTCTATTTCAATCCAGTAAAAACGATCTGTAGCAAACCAACAGTCATCATAGTACTAAATGAACAAAAACTGAAAGCTTTCACTCTAAAATCAGGAAGAAAAGGATGAGCACTGACAGGTCCCTTATTTGATATAATTCTGGAAATAAGAGCCAGAGTAATTAGACTAAGAGTAAGAAATAAAAAGAATAAGAATAGGAAAGAAAGGCATTAAATTGTTATTTGCAGATGACATGATACTCTACATAGAAGACCCCAAAAACTCCACCAAAAAACTTCTAGATTTAATAACCAAATTCAGGTGCATAGCTGGATACAAAGTCAACACTCAAAAATCAACAGCATTGCTGTACACATATAACAAACTTACTTACTAAGACAGAAATTAGGGAAACAACCCATTTTGCAATAAAATCCAAAGAAATGAAATACCTAGTAATTATTTTAATAAAGAAGGTAAAAGATCTTTACATTGAAAACTACAGTGATCTGAAGAAGCAGATCAAAGACTATCAGAAAATGGAAAGATATTTTTTACGGTTGCATAAGAAGAACCAATATAGTGAAAATGGCCATACTTCCAAAATTGTTATACAGATTTAATGTAATCCTGATCAGAATACCAAAAGCATTATCTCATAGAATTAGAGAAAAATATCTCCAATTCATGTGGAACCAGAGGAGACTTAGAATAGCAAAAGCAAATCTGAGCAGAAAGGCAAGGCTGGAAGCATCACAATCTGACTTGAAATTATACTACCAAGCTATTGTGATAAAAACAGAATGCTACTAGCATAAAACAAAAACAACAAACAAACAAACAAACAAAAACACCCAAAATAAAGACAGACCCAAGGATCAATGGAACAGATTGGAAGATGAAAAAACAACTCAAAACATACTAAGCCACCTTTTATTTGACAAAGAAGCCAAACACTTTCACTGGAAGAAAGATAACCTCTTTAATAAATGGTGCTTGAAAAACCGATTTTCCATTGCTGAAGATTTAAACGAGACCCGTATCTGTCAATATGTACTACAGTAAAATTGAAATGGATCAAAGATATAAATATTAAAACAGATACAGTAAATCTGTTGGAAGATAGAATAGGTAGAACTCTTGAAGGCATTGGTGTGTGCAAAGACTTTATCAATAAAACCCCAGTCACACAGGAAATATCACAAAGAATGAACAACCAGGATCTCATCTTATTAAAACTTTTGCATAGCAAAAAATACCACCAATAGAGTGAAGAGACACCCCAGCGTGTGAAAACATTTTTTCCAGCTGTTCCTCAGAAAAAGGACTATATCTACAATATATAAAGAACTAAAAAAAAGTACCCTCAAAGCTTAAAGACACACTCCAAAAATGGGCATAAATAGACAGTTCTCATGTGAAGAAGTAAACACGGCAAATGAATACATGAACATCACTGTTCATTTGAAAGATGAAAATTAAAACAATACTGAGATTCCATCTCACTCTAGAAAGAAAGCCTATTTTCGACCAGGCAACCTATAACAAATGCTACCATGGCTGTGGGGAAAAAGAAATCCTCCACTGTGGGTGGTAGTTTAGTCTGGTGCAGCCACTGTGGAAATGTGCAACCAGTGTGGAGATTTCTCAAAAACCTGAAACCAGAGTTTCATTCAACCCTTGCTTGGTATCTTCCTGAAAGAATTAAAAGCATCATACCACTGTGATATATGCATATCCATGTTTATAATAGTTCATTTTGTATTAGCTGAATCTTTGAAACACCCTAAATTCCCATCAACCAATGACCGAATAAAGAATATGTGTGGTATTTTTTATACAATGGAGAACTACTTTGCCATAAAGAAGGATACATTTGAAACATTTCTAGTTAAATGGATGCACTGTGAGATCATACTCTTAAGTGAAATAAATTGGACACACATGTTCAAATATCACATTCTCTGGTGTAAAAAACGGAAAGTGTGAATAACATCAAAATGTATAATAGATATTGGGAAATATGAAGAAAATATTAATGAGAAGGGGAACAAGGGAGGAGGAGAGGAAAAGGAAAGAAGGGACAAGCAAATAAAGTAGAAGGAAAAAGTGCAAACAAAGCTTCTGCTAAAAAAGCAGATGGGTTGAAGGGAAGGGAGCAGAATGGGAAAGAAAAGAAAAATATATATCTTATACAAATACAAGTTCCCTATGATGAATGTTATCATTATGTATATCTAAAATGTACCAATTAAATTTAAAAAGAAAGAAAAAGTCTGTTTAAAATGTTGCTTTGAATTAATTGATGTAACCAAATACTTTATATTCTAACCTTGTGCTAAGCATGTACTGTGTTGACTTGGTTTTGTATTTTATCATTTTGTGGTTGATTGTATATGTCATGGAATCTGAACAGAATTTTATTATAGGAAAAGAGTGACAGGAATATGCTTCCATCAAGAAATGTATTCTTGTCAGAAAGAGAGGTGGGTTATGATTTGGGGCATCTAATGAATTAAGTTTTTCACAACACATAAATTAGTAGAATTTGTCAGATTATTAATTTAAATGTAATCATGCATGCACTTAGAACAGGTACTAATAAAGATCAAAATTTAAATGATCTTACCAAGAAAACAATAAAAAATGTAAACATGTGATAATGTATGCAGTTCTGAAAAGAATAACAGAGAAACTTTTGTTACTTAGACTAGAATGGATTCCTGGACAGATATAGTCATATTGTCACTCAGCAGTAGCTAAACAACTTAAATGCCTTTTTCTAATTTTTAACTCAGTTAAGTCCAAAATCCATTCCTCACAAAATGGTAAATCCATATGCTTATGAAAAATAGCATCCAAAAAATCTAAAAATATAAATTTCTTAATTTAGATAACACTATACATAGATACAGAAAGATTTCTGAGATCATAGCATCTCAGACAATCCAATGTGGTAGCCACTAGTCATGTGATATATAAGTAGCATAAATTGTCATGTGCTGTAAGGGTCAAATATACTCATGGTTTTGTAGACATAATACTAAAAATAGCTCAATATTTTATTAGATTCATACTGAAATTGTACTGTTTTGAATATAATGGATAAAATATTAGAAACTTCACCTGTTTTATCATTCTATGTTTTTTACAATACTTAAACCTGTGCATGTGCTTTACATACTACTTCTCTTGCCTTGTACTACTACTGAGCAACACTGCTCCAGTCCAGATCACTGTATGAAAAAAGAAGCTATGGCTTAGAACACTTATATGAACACTGCAAAATTTTGTTGGCTCACCTACATATTTCTAAAGAGAAATATATCAATTTTTAACTAAGAAGAGAAATCATTTCAAGTTATATAGCATTGAAGCTACTTTAAATTAGGTTTTATGAAGTTCAAATATATTTTGCTAACAGTTTCAGTGTTCTGAAGAAGGTGTTGGCCTGCTGCTCCTCTGGGTTTAACACAATGAGTTACATTTTGTTGAGAGCTTAGTCTATCTGGACAAAGACTTCACTTTGCATAATAAACTATTTGTTTAATTTAATGAGTTTAATTCTCACAAAAATCTTTTAGAGATCAAGAATCTGATGTTCAGAGAACAATTTACTTAAAAGAACTGTGCTAGTCAGAAAGTGGGATTTATTAGGGTGCTAGATCTAAAGTCTGAATTCTATCCATTTTTCTCAGTTGCTTCATGAATACATGCAGAAAGGATTTTCTAAACTGCTAGAGCTATAAATAGGATCCCTAGACAGATTATTTAGACTTGTAAATTTATTGGTGTTATCAGGCTATTAAGTCCCTTCAGTTTTTCATCTGGAAGAACTTGGCAATAGTAGTATGCACTAAAGACAATAAACGTCCACAATACTTTGTTTTCCGGTGCCTAGAAATTCACCATAATCTGCAGTGTGTAAGAACCAACTGCAAAAGAGGCTAAGGAGTCTGCTTAAACATTCAGTTATCCTATTATTTAGCAGACACTCTGTTATCTATTTCAATAATAGAATTTTGCTCTGTACTATTTCATGAAGAAGAGGAAATGTTATTGAAGCTTTCTAATTTCTTTTTTTAAATATATTTTTAATTATAAAAAACAAAACAGAAAAAAGGGTAGAAATAATACAGAATTTCAAAAAAAAAAACCCAAAGAGGAAGAAATCAATACTAGTTAATATATTACATATCGTTATCTTAGAAGTAGTTGTTCAAATTACAAGATCTACACATAATAAATGTTCAGACAATCAAACAATGACAACACCAACTATTCTTTTTGATGAACTAACAGAGAATTAGTAGTATAGTTATCTACCTCCACACTTGTATGTATATACAGTTATATATGTATACCTACAGATGGTACAGGCAAAAAATAGTCCGGAGGATCAATGGATGCATATACAACTACAAAGACACTCAACTACCTTATATTTGACAAAGAGGCTAAACATGTTCACTGGAAGAAAGGTAGTCTCTTTAATAAATGGTGCTGGAAAAATTGACTTTCCACATGCTGAAGACTGAAACTAGACCCATGTCTATCACCATGCACTAAACTAAAGTCAAAATGGATCAAAGATCTAAATATTAAAATAGAAACACTAAATGTACTGGAAGACAGGGTAGGTAGAAATCTTGGAGACACAGGGGTAGGCATAGAGTTCATGAACAAAACACAAACTGCACAGGAAGTACTTCAAAGAATCAACAACTGGGATCTCATTTTATTAAAAAGTTTTTGCACTTCTAATTTCTGAACTAAATAAATGAATAACATCACATACCCATACTTGTGCCCACTCACTTACAGAGTTCTAGAAGACATTCATTACCCTGAAAACTGCTTCTCTTTCTAACTTCTAACTTGCAAGTTAAGTTTTCCTCATTTGTGTTCTTAGTCACCAAAAAGTGGACATCACAAATCATATGATTCAAATGAACAATTTTCACATTGATCATCAACATTGCTTGTTACAAAGGCCCATTTATTTCAACTCCATAATTTTGCTAGACCAGATAGGAAGACTGAGGCCTAACTGGCCTCCTCTGTGAACACTAGGGAGAAAGGTGATGTGCTAGCATGCTGACACATTGCAGATTCTAGGCAAAAGTTAATACAGCTGAGATCCTGTTGTTTATCTGGACAGCTATCATGGATGGTGGGAGGCAGATGAATCTTGTGATACTCTAATTGATGGTTCCTGTATCTGAGTCAATAAAGGCAAGGTGAGTCAATCACTTGGGGCTCCTTATTGAAGGGAGACAAGAACCCCCACCCTGACATTTCAACCTAATTCTGTGTCTCTTTGTTTTTCATTCTCCCCCACCCTGCACCTGTCAAGTACAAAGCTCATAGCGTGGCTCCTACATATAACGTCTCTCATCCTTGCCCTGCTTTTTATCATAGCAACTGCCCTAATAGAGGCTCCTACCCCTTTTCCCTGCACTAGAGCTACACATCCTCTTTTTACTCCATGGTTTGCTTTCATCTCCTTGGAAATGAGATGGTGTGCTTTGTGCCTGGAATGTTCTTCTACATCTCCTTTTCCCAGCTAAACCTAACACATTCTTCTGATCTCACTCTTGTGCAGAATCATTTCTTGACCTCCTTAGAAGAGGGTGCATCTTCTTTTAACAGGGCCTTCGAATCGTCCTGTTTTCCTTAGGACACTTAATAATGACAACAGTTAGTTGTGTAAGCATATTCTTATACCTGCTTTCCTTACTGGGATGCCCTTGAATATTATGCTAGACGCCTTTCCCTACAATAAGCTACTTTTTTCTAATTGAAGATTTCCTCTGTTATTTCCAATAGATTATCTTTGAAAATTCAAAAAGTAATATTAAATGCAAAAAATTTTATTTCCTTTTGACTTCTATTACTGATAGATTCAAGCTTATGTTCTATAGTCATGATTTTGGAAACTTTTTTGTTGGACTCTCTATATACAGTTCACCAAGGTGTTTTCTGGTTTTATGACACTGGAAAACTATTCCAGTTCTCAGTGAGTCAATTCACTCATATGAAAAATGAGAATAATAATATCTCTGAATCTCACAGAATTTTAAAAGATGACAGTTAACTCAAGTAATATAATATTTTTAAAAATATATAATAGGAAAATATATATGAAATATATATGAAAAAATATATATAGAGAGAGCTACATCAGATATGATAATATATATATAATATCATAGCAGATATTAGCAAATAATAGCTAGGGATATCTTTATGTTTGGTTCACAGAGTAAATGCTTACTACTACTTCTCAGAAATAAATTTCTATTACCAAAGGGAACCAGTCTCGAGTGAGACAAATTTACATCCTCCTGTGATGTGTTTAAACATTTCAGTTTTCATGCAAATTATTGAAAGTGATTTCATGTTAATCCTAGTCTTTTTGAGTATCTGTGGATGTAACAATCTGTGCTGGAAAAACAGCTAAATTGGACAGTAGAAAAGCAACCAAGCTTCACTTATGTATTTTCTCTTGTTGCATCTTTTGTTCAGAGGCTTATTTTAAAAGGCATGTGGGGGTGGAAGTGGTTAAGAATGGAAGGAGGAAGGAAAAAGAAATTCAAAACCTTTCAGATACTTTTTTTTTATTACCAGTACTGACAACATCTAACTCTTAAGAGTATCAGAATATGTTCTAAGTACAAACAGCACAGAACTGGAAACTATTCATTAACAAAGATGAATTTTAGAAGATATACACAAGAATCCTTATTATATAAGCACATATTTCACATTTATTCACAATATGCAGTGTATATGCAAAACACAAACTATTCTAGTCAAACTTCTGTGCACACCTTATGCCTCAAGTCATATTTAAGCGATGCAAGGTAGTGCAGCCCTTCTGAATTTCTGAGCAGGATGGAATTTTCGGGCTGTGGTTCCAGCTATTATAACTACAGATGATTCCCTAGTTACTTCCAACCACGTCCATTTGTCAGGCAATAATGTGCTCTTCTGTGACTTGCAGAAGGGCGTCTGTGTTTCTGCTAAGCATTAACACAGGAGACCCATAAAGGTTTTGACCACACAGCTCAAACTTGTTGTTCTGCCATCGCAATGCAACCAGAATCCTGAATTTAATGACTTTTTGACTGAATGACCCCTGTTGAAACAGATAAACCAACAAAACTGAGAACCTATGCTGGGTAGAGGAATTAGGGACAGTTCAGGCTGCCAACAATATTGCCACATGACAGCAGGAGACTGAGAATCAGAGAACAGCAACCACACTGTATTATATTTAAGCATATAATTTCCAAACCTTCCTCATACACAATCCATATTCAATAAAATTTTTGAATTGAAAAATATTGTCATTCACAAAATTACAATTTGTATTGATTTAGGGGATTTTTATAGTTGCTCTTTCATCAAATGTTACTATTGAAAATCTGTATCACTGGGTTCTAATCTTCAAAACCTATGTGGGAAAAGATGCAATATGTGTATATATCATTTCCCCACAATGAATATATTTGTTATGTATCAAAAACATATATTAATAAAAAAGAAAAAAATTTGTGAATCTCCATACTAAAGAAATAAATGTTTTATAACAAAGTGACAATTCTTCTAGTAGTAGCAGTAATATTAATAATGATAATAGTATTGGCTAATTTTTACTAATTCCATGTTGATGTGCTAAGACTTGCATGAATTTACACATATTGTATCATTTATGATTGTACATATTAACAATGAGATTGTCCCTCTCTACACTCTGGAAAGTTTTAGCTTTCAGCTTTAGGTTATAGAAGGAAGATTACCTTCACTAATATAATGCTCAAATGTAATTTCATATGATTCGGAGTGACCTATCATGGTCCCAACAGTTTTCAGAGGAAACATCGTAGTGATAATGGGTGAATATATTCTTGAACCATGCATTATATGTGCCCAGCAAAGTGTTAAGCCTTTTATAGAAGTTATTGAATTTTATCTTTGCAACATATTTATTAATAGTTAAGAAAATTACATTATTTAATGAATTTCAACCATTTCATCTCCCAGAAATTTCGGTAAGCCTCTAAATTAACTCAATGCAATGAATTTATATTGAAATGATTTGTTCATTAGCCTTAGCCTTGAACTTCTGGAATCGTATAAATCTTAGCATTAAATTTTTGATGTCTTCTTTTGCTCATTTGCATTATGATTGAGTTGTCATAAAATGGTATCTCATTACCCCAGATGTTGTCCTGTAGAAGTTAATTCTTGAAAATTTCCTAGACATTAGAACACTGCTTCAAACTGGAAAATGTGAGTGACTAGGTATGTCAGAGCAGCAATTAGTATAAATGCAAAGATGTGGAAACATGATGCAGAGATATTAGAGTAGCATGTGTGTCATTTTTGCCTTTTCAAAGTTTTTATTTTTTTGGTACATGTTTTCAGCATGTAATGATTACATCCTTCTTTGGCAGTGGGCACATGTACGTAATACACCTTAATTCTTTTTATCATTTCCTCCCCCTTCCTCTGCCTCCATTTCTTGGTCCCCTTCCCTTTTGCAAAAGATATCTCCCTCTCTATCTTTTACTTTGCTCTTTATTTATATTTTGTATTTGTCAAATAAAGGAAACGATGTCAGGTTCATTAAGCAATAGCCACAAATTTTCAGAAATTTGAGTTCTAATTTTAACTCCTCTCCTCATTAATGAGGGTAGGTCTATCCATATTCATATTGGGTGTGATTGAGTCATGAATGATATATTATAGAATTTTAAAAACTTGTATTTCATTTTTTTCACCTAGAAAACTTCTTTTTTTTATTTAAGAGAAAAAAAGACACATATAACAAAGACAGAAAGCAAAAGAGACAAACAAACGACTAGAGTAAATGCACAACAGTAACATTACAGGTTTACAAAACAGGATGGTAGAAACTTGACAATGGTTGCAATATTGTGTATCGTTACCTTCAACATGGTTGTTTGCACTAACAGATATAGACATGTAAAACTGATCTAATCATATGAATATTAACTGTTCTTTCTCAATAACTAATACATTCAGAAGTATGTTTGTTTTAGTTATCTTACATATACATATATACAGATTTATATCTTTTCCTTTTCCTTTCCCTCTTTCCCCCTTTTCCCTTCCCAATTACTTCTGCTCTGTGAGCAGTTTTTTACCCTTACGTAGTATTTATTATAGATTTTGGATCATATATACTTTTTCAGTTTCTTACACTAGGGAGACAATACAGTATTTACACATGTGGATTTGATTTATCTCACTTATGAGTATGGTCTCAAGTCGTGTCCATTTACTTATAAAAGTCTCAATGCAATCTTTCTTAATAGCTGAGTAGTACTCCACTGTATAAAAATACCACATCTTTTTTATCCATTCTTTGATTGATGGGCACTTAGGTTGTTTCCAAGATCTGGCTATTACAAGTTGGGTTGCTATAAACATGGGTGCACAAATGTCACTGTGGTATGATGTTTTCAATTCTTCTGGGAAAATGCCCAGAAGTGGGATAGCTGGGTTGAATGGGATCTCTAATCCTAGCTTCTTGAGGAATCTCCACACTGACTTCCACAGTGATTGCACCAGTCTACACTCCCACCAACAGTGGAGAAGAGTTCCTTTTTCCCCCACAGTCCCTCCAGCATTTGTTGTTGCTTGATTTTTTAATCTTGGCCATTCTTTCTGGGGTGAGATGGAATCTCAGTGTTGTTTTAATTTGCATTTCCCGAATGACCATTGATGTTGAACATTTTTTCATATATTTATTTGCCATTTGTATTTCTTTCTCTGAGAAGTTTTGTATTCATCTCAGATGCCCAGTTTTGGATTGGGTCTTTGAATTTTAGGGGCCTGATTTCCTTTAATTCTTTATATGTTTTTGATAGAAGTCCTTTGTCTGATGGACAATTGGCTAAGATATTTTCCCAGTTCATGGGTTTACTTTTCACTCTGTTGAAGATTTCCTTTGACATACAAAAACTTTTTAGTAAGATGAGATCCCAGTTTTTGATTCTTGGAAGTGTTTCCCATGCAATTTCATTTTTGTTCATGAACTCTCTGCCTACTCATATGTCATCAAGATTTTTACCTACTCTGTCTTCTAGAAAGTTTAGTGTCTCTGTTTTAATGTTCAGATCTTTCATCCATTTTGACTTTATTTTAGTGCATGGTGATAGACATGGATCTAGTTTTAGTTTACAGCATATAAAAACCCAGTTTTTCCCACACCATTTATTAAAGAGGCTATCTTTTTTCCAATGTACATGTTTGACCCCTTTGTCAAAGATGAGGTGGCCAAGTGTGTTTGTAGTTGTGGCTGTATCTTCTAATGTATTTCATTGATCTTCAGGTCTGTTTTGATTCCAATACCATGCTGATTTTATCACAGTAGCTTTGTAGTATAGTTTCAAGTTGGGGATTGTGATGCCTCCTGCCTTCACTTTGTTGCCCAGAATTGCCTTTGCTATTCTAGGTCTTTTCTGGTTCCAGATGAATTTCAGGAATGCTTTCTCTAACTCTGTGATGTAGGCAAGTGTTACTTTGATTGGGACTGCATTAAATCTGTATAATAATTTTGGGAGAATGGCCATTTTCACAATGCTTGCTCTTCGTATCCACAAACAGGGAATATCTTTTCATTTTTGGAAATCTTCTTCGATTTCCTTCTTCAGAGTAATGTAATTCTTACTGTATGGATCTTTTACTTCCTTTGTTAGATTGATTCCTAAGTATTTCATTTTTTTGGATGCTATAATGAAGGGTGTGGATTCTCTTGTTTCTCTCTCAGTAACTTTGCTGTTTGTGAACAGGAATGCTATTGAGTTTTTAGTGTTCACCTTGTATGCAGCAACATTGCTGAATTTGGTTATTACTTCTAGAAGGGGTTTATCAATGGATTTTGGGGGGTTTTCTATGTAGAGTATCATATCATCTGCAAATAATGATAATTTCACTTCTTCCTTTCCTATCCTTAGTCCCTTTATTTCTTTCTCTTGTCTAATTGCTCTGGCTAATATTTCCAGAACTATATTGAATAAGAGTGGTAACAATGGACATCCTTGTCTTGTTCCTGATTTTAGGTTGAAAGTTTTCAGTTTTTGTCCATTTAGTAAGATATTGACTGTTGGTTTATGATATATGGCTTTTATCAGGTTGAGGTAGCAACAATCTATTCTGATTTTCAGTAGGGTTTTTATCATGAATGGGTGTTGGATTTTGTCGAAATCTTTTTCTGCATTTATTGAGATGATCATGTGGTTCTTATCCTTGGCCTTGTTCATATGGTGGATTACATGTATTGATTTCCGTATGTTGAACCATCCCTGCATTCCTGGGATGAATCCCACTTGATCGTGGTGTATAATCTTTCTGATGACTTTCTCTATTCTATTTGCCAGTATTTTATTGAGGATTTTTGCGTCTATGTTCATTAGGGAGATTGGCCTATAATTTTCTTTTTTGGTTGGGTCTTTCTCTGGTTTTGGTATTAGTGTAATACTTGTTTCCAGGGATGAGTTAGGGAGACTTGCTTCCCTTTGAATTTCATTGAAGAGTTTGAGGAGTGTTGTCATTAAGTCTTCCCTAAATTTCTTGTAGAATTCAGCGGTGAATCCATCAGGGCCCAAGCTTTTCTTTGTTGGTAGGGTCCTAATTACATTCTCAATTTCATTAGATGAAATTGGGTTTTTCAGCAGCTTTACATCTTCTTGATTCAGCTTTGGTAATTCATAGGTTTCTAGGAATCTGTCCATTTCTTCTGTGTTATTGAATCTACGTGAGTAAAGGTTTTCAAAGTAGGTGTTGATGATCTTCTGTATTTCCACCGGGTCTGTAGTGATTTTACCCTTTTCATTTCTTATTGCATGAATCTGAGTTTTTACTTTCTTCTTTTTGATAAGGTTGGCTAGGGGTTTATCAATTTTATTTACTCTTTCAAAGAACTAACTCTTTGATTCATTAATTCTTTGTATTGTTTTCTTAGTTTCAATTACATTAATTTCTGCTGTAATCTTAATAATTTCCTCCCTTCTTTGGGCTTTGGACTTGACTTGCTCTTCTTTTTCTAGAAGTTTGAGGTGCAGCATTAGGTTATTTATGTGTGTTCTTTCCATTTTTCTGATGTGGGAGTTTAGTGCTAAGAATTTCCCTCTGAGGACTCCTTTTCATTGTGTCCCACAGGTTCCGGTAATTGGTATTTGCATTTTCATTCAATTGTAGATATTGTTTAATTTCTCCTTTAATTTCTTCTGTGACCCATTGGTTATTTAGGAGAGTATGATTTAATTTCCATGTGTTTATGGGGTTCTTATAGGTTTTTTTGTGATTCATTTTCAATTTTACTGTGCTATGGTCAGATAATATGCGTGGAATTATTTCAGTTCCTTTGTATTTGCTTAAGCATGTTTGTGGACCAGTATATGATCTATTTTAGAGAGTGATCCATGTGCAGCTGAGAAGAATGTGTATTCTGATGTTGATGGGTGGAATACTCAGTACACATCTACTAGGTCCATTTGTTCACAAGTTTGATTCAGTTCTGTTATTTCTTTGCTGATTTTTTGTTTGGTTGATCTGTCTCTGTGACAGTGGGGTGGTAAGGTCCCCTGTTATAACTGTATCATTGTTTATTTGGTTTTCCACGCCTATTAAGAATTGTGTTATATGGTTTGGTGCTCCCATATTCAGTGCATATATGTTTATAATTGTAATCTCTTCCTGTTGAAGTTTTCCTCTAACAAGTATGTAGTGACCTTCTTTATCTCTTTTGATCATTTTAGGTTTGAAGTTCTTGTTGTCTGCAAACATCATAGCTACCCCTGATTTTTTCTGGGTTCCTGTTGCATGAAGTATTGTTTTCCAGCCTTTGATTTTTAGTCTGTGAATTTCCTTTTGAGTGAAATGTATTTCCTGTACACAGCTTATTGCTGGGTTTTGTTCCTTAACCCACTCTGCTAGTCTGTTTCTTTTTATTGGTGAGTTGAGACCATTTACATTGATTGATATAACCAATATGTACTGGCTCATCCCTGTCATGATATCTTTCTGTTGTTGGTTTTCTACATTTTCTGTTTAATTATTTGCCCTGCTTAGTGGTTTCCTTTTGTTGTTGTTCTTAAGATTGTAGCTATCTTCATCTCTTTCTAGAGTGTCTTTCAGTATTCTTTGTAGTGTTGGTTTGGTAGCCATAAATTTCTTCAGTTCTTCTTTGTCATGAAAGTATCTTATTTCTCCATCAATTTTTAAGGATAGTTTTGCAGGGTACATCAATGTGGGTTGAAAGTTGTTTTCTTTCAGGATTTGAAATACTTCACTCCAACTCTTCCTGACTTAAATGTCTGTGTTGAGAAGTCTGCCATGATTCTGATAGGCTTTCCTTCATAGGTGATCTGTTTGGTTTCTCTGATGACTTTTAGTATTTTCTTCTTGTGCTGTATTTCTGATACCCTTATTATTGTATGTCTGGGTGAATATTTATTTTGATTATGGTTAATTAGGGTTCTGCATGCCTCAGTTACCTGTATTTCAGATTCTCTTCCCATGTTTGGAAAGTTTTCTGCTATTTTTTCTGTGAATAGTCTTCACAGGTCATCAGTACTGACCCCTGCTTTTTCATTGATGCCTATTAATTTTATGTTATTCCTCTTGGCATCATCTTTCAGCTGTTGAATTGTTGTTTCTTGGTTCCTTACTAATTTTAAGAGATCTTTTCTTTCATGATCATAAGCTCCCATGTTGTCTTCTAGATCTGAGATTCTATCTTCAGCCTCATTCAAGTGGTTTTTCAAACTTTCCATGGAATTTTTCATTTCTTGCATTTCCCTTTTAATCTGTTTCATGCATTCTGTTTGTGTCTTATATTGTTCATTCAAGGTTTCCATCATTTTCTTAAGTTCTATTTTTTTATCTTGCTCTTCTTTAGATACACACAACATTTCTTTAATAATGAGTGTCATTTCATTTTTTAGCTGAGAGATTATTTCTGATTTGAGCTTCTCTGTAGCTTCATCGAGCTGTTTCCTTATTGCATTTGCTATCATTTCTGAAAGTTCAGTTGTGTGGCTCTCAGTGTCTTCCATTTCAGTGTCTCTTGGGTTTGTTCTCAGTGGGCTGGGGATTGAGACTGCCTCTTGGTCTTTCATTTTGTCATTTTTTTCTGGGACCTGTGTGGCTCTGTGTCCTGCGAGGCTGACTGGTCATTCCCCTGGTGGGTTGCACTGAGTTGTGGGACTGGGTAGAGCTTGATCCTGTGCACAGCTAATGAGGGCGCACCCCTGGAGTGTGCTGCTTAAGTCTCCACCTTACTGGATGGGGGTCCAAGACCTCCTGAACCTTTGCAGCTAGGTGGAGCATACCCCGGAGTGTGGTGCCACCCGGACCCTCAGTCTGGCTGCAAGGAGTTCAGAGCCTCTAGAGTGACAGGCAAGCCTGGGCAAGTCCCAGGCCTACAGTGCCAGGATCTTGCTCCTGGCTGGGTGGGCCCGCAATCTCTAGGACCTGCTGCGCTGACCACTCCACTGAACAATGGAGCTTAAGCCCTGTGCTCTAATGGGCAGTGCCTAAGCTCTCCAAGACCCTGCAGTTATGCTGGCCAGTCCCTGATAAGCAGCTCTGGGGACCTGGGCCAGGCTGGGCTCAGTACCTCTGTGTCCTGTGAGGCTGGCCAAGCGTTCCCCTGGTGAGTTGTGTTGAGTCGCGGGACCGAGTAGAGCTGGATCCTGTGTGCAGCTAGTGAGGGCGCACTCCTGGAGTGTGCTGGTGGAGCCTCTGCCTTACTGGGTGGGGGCCGAGACCTCCTGGACCCAGGCAGCTAGGTGGAGCGTACCCCAGAGTGTGTCACCACCTGGACCCTGAGTCTGGCTGCAAGGAGTTCAGAGCCTCTGGAGTGCCAGGCAAGCCTGGGTGAGTCCCAGGCCTACAGTGCTGGGGCCTTGCTCCTGGCTGGGTGGGCCCGCAACCTCTAGGACCCACTGTGCTGGCTGCTCCACTGAACAATGGAGCTCATGCCCTGCACTCTGATGGGCAGAGCCCAAGCTCTCCAAGGCCCTGCAGCTACGCTGGCCAGTCCCTGATAAGCAGCTCTGGGGACCTGGGCTCGGCTGTGCTCAGTACCTCTGTCCTGTGAGGTTGGCCGAGTGTTCCCCTGGTGGGTTGTGCTGAGTTGCGGGACCAGGTAGAGCTGGATCCTGTTCATAGCTAGTGAGGGCGCACTCTGGAGTGTGCTGGTGGAGCCTCTGCCTTACTGGGTTGGGGCCAAGACCTCCCAGACCCAGGCAGCTAGGTGGAGCATACTCCAGAGTGTGGCGCCACACAGACCCTGAATCTGGCTGCAAGAATTTCAGAGGCTCTGGAGTGCCAGCCCTAGAAATCTTCTTAGTGTTAGTTCTTTTATCACTAAAGTAGATAAAAACATCCACCTTTTAGGGTTTCAGGAAGATGATGTAGATTATTACTTGCTAAGCAATTTGCTCTCAAGGAAATGCTAACGATTATTTTTATATTCTGTCTTTTGATCCCATAAATCTGCTAGCAATGAGCACTTCTATGCAGCAGAAGAAAAATAATTCCCCATTATCAGTACAGTGCTAGTGACGGCCTCATACCAATTTATAGGAATCAATTATGCACATTTCTTCCCAACTTCTCTTAATGCCACAAATCAACATCTTCCCTGCCCTACTTTCTTTTGAGACCTGATCATTATAACGTTCCAGTACACCATGGTGGCCATAATTCACTTTCCAAGTTCATCTTTCTAGGAAATCTTGTAGTAGCAGGCAAGGTAGAAAACAACTACAAAAAAGAAAATGACTTTTCTTGTTTGAAGGCAGCAACTTCATATTCTGTTCAGTTGCCAAATACGATGCAACATAATCTAATCATATCCGGATCCACTCAGTGTGATGCACACCTTTTTAGTGTAAAAATCTATTAGTTTAGGACTATCAGTAGGAAGTACACCTTTGCTATCTCCACTTTCATGCTCATGTAGTATGCACCAATTTATTAATTCACTCTTCCCACTGAGCACACATGTACTTAGGTGTCAGATATCATATTAAGTGCCTTGAATATTAATCACATTTTAGGATGTAGTTGATTATGTGTGATAAATATTATTTTCCAATTAATAGAGTGAAAACAAATAGGTTCAGAGAAACTAAGTGAAAAACCCAGTATCATAGAAAAGCAAGCATTGGAGCTTGACTATAACAGTTAAATACCATGCCTTTGCTCTGTCATTTCACCTCCTTTTCTGTTGAATAAAAGCTGTTTTGTGATGGGCAGGGGATATATATTTTACAAGTGAAGATAATTGAGGCATTAGGAAATGAAAGCTTTTAGTAAAATTATTCCATAAATGCAGAATTTGATTTCTCTTACAGAATTATCCAAAATACAAGGCAAGTCCATAAAACCGGTCATCAGATAAAAGCTATCCATCCTTAGGAATGTTAATCTCTGCTCCTGTGTGGCAAATATTTAAATTTTATCTCCATGATATAATCTCCTCTGGTAAATTTATCTTGAAATAGATTTTCAGTGTTTCCTATGACATATAACTCACAGAAGAAGATGTTATCCAAGCCAATACTTTTGAACCATTCTCAAGGTTTTAAAATATAATACTGTATATTCAGTTTAGCGCCCAATGATAACTAACCCAATAAAAAGTGGAATGTTTAGATTACTAGAATTAAACAGAGCTTTAAAAGATTCCCAGTGTGTTCTGTAGAGGATTGTCAGTGGAGGTGGAGTGTAAGGGATTATCTTCCTATCTCAACTGAAATGATTCCGTGGTAAATATTTGGTTACTTAGTAACATTAAAATTGCAATTACATTCCCTTATAATTAATGACCTTCAAATAAATTACATACTTCACTAGAATTTTATTCTTTTTATCCTAGTCATTTCACTCAATTTCGAAGTGTAGAGCATGATGTTCCTCTACACTCTTTAGTATTCTAAAGATAAAAATTTGACGCTTGGTTTGAATAACAGAGCAAAAAAAAAAAAAATGAATCGCGGTTTTTAAAAAATAAATTGAGGATAGAAAGAAAATATTTTACATTCTTTATAACCCTAAAACATTACAGTGAAAATAAAATAACTGGGCAATTGAACAATCATGTCTAAGAATATTTGCTTCCTTGTATTTCTAAGATATTGTGGTAACATATAGTATCTCTGAATGCACAGTGTTACACAATCAAGACCTTTAGTTGCTTGAACCAATCGATCATTTTTATTATAAGAATTTGTATATGATGTTTTTAAGAAAGGCTTACTATGACAGATGAAATGCAATCTCAAATTTTATTGGAAGTTATAGCACTAAATAAATTAATAAGAAAAGTCATATTTTGTAATTTTTGGCATGGCTAGCATGGCTAGCAACAGTGATAATGATTAGGAAGCATTTAGCTAATGGAAGAGTGAAAAGTAACTATGGGAAAAAAAAGAAGTTTGTATTTTAGTAGCACTCTTGTGTTTTGCTCTGGTGCCAAACACTATACAATGTCATTTAATTGAATATTAAAACATTAGAGAGGACACTCAAAGTCTCAGTACAAAGAATCTGCTAGTTAGCTGGGCGTGGTGGCGCATGCCTTTAATCCTAGCACTCCAGGCTGAGGTAGGAGGAGCATTGTGAGTTCAAGGCAGCTTGCTTGCGAGCACAAGGCCAGCCTGAGCTACATAATGTGACCCTGCCTCACAAAACCAGGGCTGGGAGTTTGGCTCAGTGGCTTAAGCACCTGTCTGGCAGGCACAAGACTGTGAGTTTGATCCCTGGTGCAAAAAAAAAAAAAAAAAAAATCTGCTAGTTGAGGACTGGCAATAGGAAGCACACATATTATATTCTCTGCTTGTAGGCTCATTTATCAGAAACAGACCAAAATACTTTGTATTGTGTGCATGAATTTTATACATTACATACAATTGTGTCAGGTATGCATTGTATCAGGCAGATAAATATGACATGTTTTCTGGCACCAGGAAAGCTGTGGTCTAAGAACTAGATGGTAAACATAAAATAAAATGGAGCAATGAGTAAGCTGCAGCATGATTGTAGTGACACTGGGGATGTATTCTGAATGATGTGGAAGAATATGGTAGGTAAACAAGAGACTTTTCATCTCAGTTATAGGTTTCTCTAAGATATTTTCTGACATTGCCTTCCCTGCCCCACCCAAAATGTCTTTAGGTGGCATTTTTGAACTTACACAATGTTTAATGCATTGCACTGTTACGATGTTACATAAATAAATAACACCACAAAATCCTCCAACGGTTTCTAACCTTACAGTAAAAGCCAAAATACTTAACAGTTCATACATTACTCAGTTCACTATCATTGGCTTTTTGGATAATGATTCACCCAATTCAGTTCTCCTTATTCATGCCATATCAATCACACTAAATATTTGGGCCTCCTAAAATGCATGCAGAGTCTCCTCCTCAGCCTTTATTATTGTTATGCTTTCAGCATACAAAATTCTTCCTATAGTCACCAGCACAGCACCTTCCCTTTCATCTTTAAATCTTCTCAAATATCACCATCTCAATAAGGTCATTCCTGACTACCTTACTTAAAAACATTACCCCTGTATTCCTCTAATATCTCTCTCCTATATTTTCCTTACACTACATATCTTTCTTTTTTATATCTACTTTCTGTCCCTTTTCTTCCCCACTCTATAATGTAAGCTCCATGAAGGCATGGACTTTTGTTTGTTTTGCTCAGTTCCTCTGAACCAGGAGTTCCTGGCACATAAAAGGCACTCTACAAATGTTTGTAGGATGAAATAAAACAAAAATAATGCAGTTTATCATTGAAAATGTGTTATAGTGTCTTAGCTGCTGGTTGGACATGAACGTTAGGTAGAATCCACTGACAGTAGACAAGCATATAAGTGAAGGAACAATACTAAACATAGATTACAATGAATACAGTGAAAAATGAAGGGAGGTTTTTACTTCAAAATATGGTGTGCAGGTTTGTGTGTTTTACATTAAGGCAATACGAAAAGCCTTCTCTTAGGAGATTATACTTTAGTGAAGATTTGATCTGTAAGATGCACAAAATTGTAGGCCGGATGTGGACACTTTTTTGAAAGGCCAGAACAATTGAAAATGAGGCTAGATATAGAAAGTAGAATCAGCGGATCTCTTGGCAGAGACCACATCATGCTGGGCTTTAGGAGACATGATAAGGCTTTTGGATTTAATTGAAGAGTTCTTAGAAGGTGCAAAATATTTCAAGTTAGGGAAACGGTAAGATTTCACTGTTTTTAAAGAGTTCTGAATCTAATATGATGAGTTAATGAGACTATGAAAAGTAAGGAGTGAAATAAGTTAATTAATAGTAGTTAAATAACATTAGTTTAAAGGCTCCACTGGCAATCGAGAAGAGATTCAATGCGTTGGGATAGAATTGTGATAAATGATGGAAAGAAGATAATACGTTTAAGATCTGCTTTAAGTACAGATTAACAGGTTGTGGTAATGGGTTGAACTGAGTGGGTGAAAAATAGGGAAAAGATCTTTTGCAAATGGAAAGGAGAAGAGATGAGGGGAGAGTGGAGCAGAGTGAAAGGGGAGGAAAAAAGAGTTAAGAAATGTTGTGTACATATGCTACTTCTTCCACAAGGAATGTAATCACTATGCACTTCAAACATGTATGAATAAGAATAAAAATTTAACAAAAAATAAATAAAACACTCAAGATGAAATGATATATAATTAAACAGAAAAATTAAAAAATAAAAAGCCAATCCCTCTAAAAGAAAAGATGAGTCTTCATTTGCTAGTTTTGGATATGAAATAATACTTACTGTGATGAAGAATCTAGGCAAATGACCTGAACAGGGAGTTAAAATGGAAAACTAGTTGTTCATGAACATTTGAATTTTGACAGGCCTGTGATATCTAAGGTGGGTTATCAAATAGGCAGGCAGATATGTTGGTTTGATATATGCCTGTCTTCAACATCACAGTATGAATTTTTCAAAGGAAATTGTTTTACTTTACTTATCTTGATGGTGATACTTGGAAAAATTAGTGTTTTATGAATGTTTCCATAAAAGACTACTTTCTTTATATTCTGCTATTTATTAGATACACCTGTTAATCACTATAAGTTTGTAATAAATATTTATTTACCCCTCCTTATTTCTTACATTAAAATAGGATACTACGTATAAATGCTTATCATCAGAATAACTTTAAAAATATTTTTCTTTGTTTTGCAAAATAGACTTGAGGGCCCCTGTGCATATGACATAATACAATTAATGGTATATTTTGAGAAGAAACAAAGCAGATCACACAAGGATAATATTGTCAGAGTAGCGAAATATGCAGTTATAGAGTGAGTGATCCCTGGAATGACTGGGAGAGAGTAACAGTGGAGGTGGAGGCAGTCAGGGGCTATAGCAGGTGATAAAACTCATGGAAAACTTAAAGCAACATAAAGTAGTTTCATGAACGCTACATTTTTACAAAAGATTTTGTTTAATGAAAACATTTGAAATTACAGTTTTGCATTATATTTCAGAGCCTCTGTGTCACATTATACCTCTTCTATTTAAGAACTAAGAGAAATAATGGCCAGGAGTTGGATTTAAAATATCACTAGAGTAAATTTCTAAAGACACATTAAAGCTATTTGAGATCTCCAGTATTGTGATTATGTTCCCATGTTTCCTATGGAAGCAGGTTAAAAATCATACTGTTTAGATATTTTTTAAAGTAAGTATTGTTTTCACAATACTGTCAATTGCTAAGGTAACTGAAAAGCAGGACATAAAATTATGTAGGGAAGGCTAAATTGCAAAATGCAGTAAGTGGAAAATGAAAGCAGTTAGATAAAACTTTTCAAAGGCAAGAACACTTGTGAAAGACTAAGAGAAGAATGAAATCCATTACAAGTGATATTTTGATGGAGATTCTGTACTGCCTTTACCATGAAACTGTTATTTTTGTGGAAACCATCTTTTTATTAAATTCTTAAGAAATATATTGTTAAAGATGTGAGAAAACTTAGAGAAAAGTTAACATACACTTGGATCAATAACATAATTAGAGTTAACAACACCAGGTTAAGAAATAAGGAAACTAGATTCTAAACCAGGACTATTTGGGACTTTCAGGAAATTCATGCTCCTATCTGATCTTTGGTTCCAATACCTAGTTAATAAGTTAATAGAGATATGAGGAGTGATTGTTAACATTCCTTCAGACTGTGAAAATCTAACAGATGAGTGACAAACAAATGGCACTGCTAGACTGGAGAAGGATAAAATACTTAAGCAGAAGGAAATTATAGATAGTGAAATAAAACGTCAAGGATTGAAAGCTAAATTCAGTTTAAAAAGCATAACAAAATTTAAGAAATCACTATTATTATTATTATTATTATTATTATTATTATTTTAGACCAGGTCTGTCTATGTAGTCCTGGCTAACCTTGAACTCATTGTGTAAACCAGGTTGGCCTCAAACTCAGGGAAATCCTCCTGCCTCAGCCTCCCAAGTGCTAGGATTACAGGTGTCACCATGTCTGGCAAAAGTGAATTATTTAAATTAATTCTGTCAGTTGAGGTATTTGTCAATACCTAATGTTTAATTTTTGGCATAAGTTGAAATATTTTAGTTCAAGTTCACCACATTTTATTTATTTTTTTTAATGTGTAAGGGAGTTTGTAAAAATTTCTTAAACCTTGTCACGAAACTCATCTTTTGGGATGAGATACACACCTTCACTACCTCTTTGCAGTATCATATAAAATTGCAAGGGAACATTTTAATTCTTCAAAACACACACCAGTGACATTCCCACGTCTACAGTTTAGTGCTTGAATTATAAAGTTCATCAGTCTTGCTGATTCTTCCACTTATTTCTATAGCAAATTTGATATTGGAGCAATATAGAATATGCGATGTTGTTTTGTACATTCCTGTCCTTAACTATTTATCATCTATTTAACCTATGATGTCCGTCCTTTCATTGCATTTTCACCTAAATCTTTACACATTATTCAATATTTCGCTAATGCTTTATACTAAGTGAAGTCTTCGATGAGTCTTTTTTTTCTTCAAGCCTTCTAAAAACAGTAACTTCCATCTAAAATGGAAGTTTTTCAACAAATATTTGGTGGCTATTTACTTCATGCCACACAACTTTTAAGATTTTTGCCAGATCCTCTGTGCTGTTTTATATCATCTATATATTTTAATCTATTTACATATTAATTAATTTATGATTCATTATATGTACAGAATACTACATTGTGCTGTGTTTGTCAGTCTTGTGACTGTTTTCCCCATCAAACTGTAGAATATATAGAATTCCTAGAATATATAAAGTTAGTTCTACTCACTACTTTTCAATAAGCAAATAAACAAAAATTTTAAAAATTATATATGAAATGATTTCATAGTTATTATTTAATAGCAGGCATGTTCACTGAAAATGTTCACTACAAGAAAATTCTTGCCATATGAGATTAATAATTACATGAATCATGAAAATTTCTTAAATATAAAATAGCACTAGAAGAGAAGCTATGAATATATATAACCCCTTAGGATGGGTAACAGTCACACCCAGGGTGGGGGACCCTTAATTCTACCCAGAACTACACCAAGTCAATCAGTGAACTAATTTAATAATCACACACTCTTGATCCCAGCATCAACACTTAATTCCAACATCACACACTCTAGGTTTAGCCACATCTGAAAAGCCTCATCTGTGACCACATGAGCCACAATATTCCCAGCCCTGGACCCCCAATACTAATGCCTATCCCTTTATGCAAAGACATTTAATCCATCTCACAGAGTTGCCAAAGTCCTAACAGTTTCAACTCTGCTGAAATTCCAAGTCTAAAATCTCTGAGATTTAAGATAAACTCTTAGATGCAAATGAAAAGAAATTTAAGCACTCCCAACATACAACATACAATGGCACATGATAAACATTCCCATTCTAAGTAGGGGAATAGAAAGGAATGGAAACAAGGTAAGTTCAAAATCCCCCAAGGCAAACATTAAGTCCTGCAGTTCCGTGTCTTGCATCCAAGGCAGTCTATGACAATATGTGAACTCCAAAGGGCTTGAGTGGCTCCACCCCTGCAACACTGCACATAGTTGTAGCTCCGTTAGCTTCTCCCTTGGACCAGTTTTGTTTATTTCTTGAAACTTTCTTCAAATAAGCCATGTTCCTGGCTTCTCCAACCTTCTGAGGCCTCCACTGCATCTTCTGCTTCACATTCAAAGCTTCACACACTACCTTTTCAGAGGCGCACTACCTGGCCTCCCAAGCATGAGATCTGAGTGAAAGCCTTCCTGACCCCACAACTCTTGCATTCTGTGTGTGTCCAAAACCAGCACCACTTGGATAATGCCCAAAACCAGCACCAGTTGAATAGAGCCTAAACCTGCCACCACCTGGAGTAGCAACCAGATTTCTTTCTCTTTTGGCTGTATGTGTTGCAGAGAATTCTGAATCCAATTCTGAGGAACAAATTCTCTAGGCCATCACTATTCTGGAACACGGTGCTCTGGGGCTCTCTTCTAAAAACAAATTATTTCATCTTTGCAATCTTGAGACTTGCAAAGACTGGAGTCCTGCTGTATCTTGTGATGTGCTCAGGCCATCTTTTCCATTGTCCTGTTCTTTCTCAGCAATAATGTTCTCCTGTGCTTTATATTTGTACCCCACAAATTTACTGGAAATTTCTTTCTGGTCAAACTCAAAAGGTTTTAAGTTATTCTTTTGTGTTCTTTGCTCTTCATTCTCAACATAGATCCGACTAAAAGCCCTCAACAGTAGCCATGTCATTGCCTCAACATTAGACTGTCTTGAAATTACTTCTGCATTTTAATTAGTCCACTGCCCTTAGTCTCAGTCTCAGGCAAAGCCTCTGGACAGGAGCAAAATGCAAGTTTTCTGCCAAGGCATAGTACACATGCTTGGAGTCCAAAAACCCATGCAGTTCTTCCCAGTGGAAACCTCCTGAGCCTGATCTGGAACAGCAGCATTTCTCTAAGCATTCTGGTCTTCTGAGCTCTGACCAGAGTCTCCCATCAAGTACAACTTGAGGCATTCCATGTTTGCTTGTTCAGCTGGTCCCTCCAAACCATTTGAAATTCTTCCCACAAGCCAGTCCCAAAGGATCTTGAACCACAATAACCCCACTTCTCTACATTCACAAAAATGACTCCACTTCTCTTGATACCAAATTTTGTCTTAGTTACCTTGTTCATTGCTGAGACAAGATATCTAACACCCAAAGTTTATGAAGGAAAGGTTTATCTTGGCTACCAGTTTTTAGAAGTTTCAGTCTATAGTCAGTTGGCTCCAAGGTAGGGTAGCATGACAAAGGGGCATTTCAGAGAAGGTAGGAGGCAGCAGCAGACAAGTAGCAAGCAGCAAGCAGTGACAGCAACCCTCTTCTTGTACTTTATATTCTAGGCAGACTAGCTGCACCTGGGGTGTGTAGCATTCACACCCAGAGTGAGGCATTCTTAATCCTACCCAGAACTTGGCCAAACCAGTTAGACCAGTTATTAATCAAACACACTTCATTCCCAGCATTACATACTTAATCCCAACATCATACACTCTAGATTGCATCACTCTGAAAAACCCCACCTATGACTGCATTGAGCTTTAGGGGAACATCTAGATACAAGCCAAATCAGAATGAGAGGTCAGCACTCATAGATTTAAAAAGACAAAAAAAAAAGCATGAAGTAAAATAAATAATAAAGACAAAGATCAGTGAACCTTAGGCGAGAGAGGCAATCATTTATAGGTAGGAAATGAAATGACATGCTTTGGAAAAATAAACAGCATAATTCAAGTAAAGAATGAACACACTGGCAGATAATTTGGAAAGGATGCTAGGGACTAGCAGATGAATTTTAAATGCATGCAGCGATAAATAATTTGAATTTTATCTTGTAGGCAATAGAAAATCTATAGAAATTAGAACCATAGAATTAAATTTTAGAACGATCACTAGAAGAAGTGTAGATGTTGAGTTGAAAGGGTAAGAGAAAGAATGGAGGAAGAAAATGACAAGAAATTATAATGGCAGGGGTTTACAAAGATCAAAAGCAGTAGTGTGTTAGTGCAGAGGAAAGTACATATAGGAAAGAAGTTAAACTATTCAAAGTGACAGTGTTTAATCATTAAGCAGACTTAAAGGTTCAGGTTTGAAAGGACAATTCCACAATGATTGCCATTTTTTAAGAATAAAACAAAGGAAAGAACAGGAGAAGATTTTAAATGATGAAGTAATGCTCTCACTTCATATTTGCTATATTTAAAGTACCTATGAAAAATTCATACAAGCATCTGAACTTTTGGGTTAAGACTGTAAGAAGGAATAGTAGATTGAAAATATAGATTTTAGGTGATATAAAATGTAACTTGAGAAGAACTTTGTCTTACTAACTCTATATTCCCAATTCCATACACAATGCCTATATTTTCAGAAAATACTGAGCTACTGCCACGAATGCTGAGCTTATTTCAGCACTCATCTCCAAAATCCCACTATTAGAAAATAAATTCCTGACACCCAATAAGTGATCAACAAATGGAAATTATATTGGTATCTTGGTTCAGAACAGTGTTGGTATTTTACTGCTAAGTCATAATTATAGAATATCAATACATACTAATGATCAATATTACAGTTTATACTAAGGTATATGGACACAAACAAATAAAGAACATCTAAATTATTTTAGTAATGTTTCAGTATTTTAAGAGCTTACGAGGTTATGGCATAGTGAGAATTGAAAAAATCTTTGTTAATCAATGTTTAATCTCTATCAGAAGTTGGCTTTCAGTTATTTAATTAGTTTATGTACCATAAATTTATTGATTTTTTCTGTAGGATTTCATGCCACATATTTATTATTAGACTATTTGAAATATCCCATTATTACTTAGCTGAAAGAAGAGTGAAATGGATTTTACAGAATTGGTCAGTATCCTACCTAGGCCATTGTGAAACTAGACAGTAGTACATCTTTGGAAACAAAAGCAAGTTGTGAGAGCATGTTGGGCTGGATATACAATGGCCAGAATAAGACTTTCATTGTTTAAGTTGCTTCATCTTAGTACTTAATTTTATAACCAATAGCTTGAATATTTTTTATTGTCTGTAGTGTCTTTTAAGCATCAAGTTGCAAACAAAAACTAAAAATATTTATTCAGCATGGCCTCACACATTTCATAAATCTTTTTGTTCTGTATACAGTTCATCCCATTGACAGATGAGGTTACATGCATGAATCTTACTGGGCAGTCATTTGTTCCATTATTTCTATTTGGGATACTTATTTTCAAAAATGTGCACAATCAATGCCAAATCTGCAAATGAGAAAAAACTAGAGAAGTGCTGCCAAGGAGGCCACTCTTTCTATAAATTGCTATTCTCATGCTGTTTCCAAAAAGCAAAATGTGTTTATGAAAAGGGCATGATAGCAATGTTACAAACAGTGCAGGGATTTCTAGATTACACTGATAAAGCTCCATTTACTCATCAATACAGGGAAAAAAACTAAAGAAAAAATTTTTATAAATAATCAGTTTTCAACTAGCATATTGTGTGTGTTGAAGTCAATACTGGTGCTTCTCAAAAAGTATAGGGCATAGGTTTTTTTCTTCTTTCTTTTTTTATTAAAAAAACAGAATAAAGGATAGAAATGATACAGAAATTCAAAAAAATAGTAGGAAATTAATACTAATATATTGCATGTTGTTATCTTAGAAGTAGTTGTTCAGGTTACAAGATTTAGGCACAAAAAATGATCAAAAAAATCAAACAATGAAAACACAAACTGTTCTTTTGGAAGAACTAACAGATTAGTAGTATAGGTATCTATCATATATATATATATATATATATATATATATATATATATATACCTATACACATATAATCTTTTACCTTCTTCCTTCTTTTCTTTCACCTATTCCAGTTGTTCTTTCCTTTTGAGCACTTTCTTTCACTTTCATTATCACAGTATCTATTGTACATTTTAGATCTTATTACTCTTTCAGTTTTTTTTTTTTACACTAGGAAGACAATACAATATTTACAAATGCAAGTTTGATTTATTTCACTTATTGGTATGGTCTCAGGTTGTCTCCATTTATCTATAGAAGCCTCAAGATTACCCTTCTTTATAGCTGAGTAATATTCCATTGAATAAAAATACCACATCTTTTTTGCCCATTCTGCAGTTGATGGGCATTTGGGTTGTTTCCAAGATTTAGCTATTACAAATTGTGCTGCTATAAACATGGGTGCACATATCACTGTAGCATGTTGTTTTCAATTTTTCTGAAAAAATACCCAGAAGGGGAATAGATGAATTGAATGGGACTTCCAATCCTAGTTTTTTTAAGATCTCCACGCTGATTTCCACAGTGGCTGTACCAGTTTACACTCCCACCAACAGTGGAAAAGTATTCCTTTTTCCCCACAGCTCCTTCAGCGTTTGTTATTGATTGATTTCTTGATGGCAGCCATACTTTCTGGAGTGACATGTAATCTCAGTGTTGTTTTAATGTGTATTTCTCAAATGACCAGTGATGGTGAACATTTCTTCATGTGTTTATCTGCATTTGTATTTTTTCATCTGAGAAGTACCTATTCATCTCAGATGCCCATTTTGGACTGGGTCTTTCAATTTGAGGGGCCTGATGTTTTTCAGTTCTTTATATGTTCTAGATAGAAGCCCTTTGTCTGAGGGACAGCTTGCTAAAATTCTTCTCCATTCTGTGGGTTTTCTTTTCACTCTGTTGGTGATTTCTTTTGAAGCGCAAAAACTTTTTAATAAAATGAGATCCAAGTTGTTGATTCTTTGAAGTACTTCCCTTGCAGTTTTTGTTTTGTTTATGAACTCTTTGCCTACCCCTATGTCTTCAAGATTTCTACCTACCTTTTCTTCCAGTAGGTTTAGTGTTTCTGTTTCAACATTTAGATCATTGATCTAATTTGACTTTAGTTTAGTGCATGGTGATAGACATGGGTCTAGTTTCAGTCTTCAGCATGTGGAAAGCCAATTTGTCCAGCACCATTTATTAAAGAGGCTGTCTTCCAGTGAACATGTTTAGCCCCTTTGTCAAATATAAGGTGGTTGAGTGTGTTTCTAGTTGTGTCTGCATCTTTTACTCCATTCCATTGATCCTCATGTCTGTTTTTTTGCCAGTATCATGCTGCTTCTATCACACTAACTTTGTAGTATAATTTCAAGTCAGGGATTGTGTTGCCTCCTGCCTTGCCTTTGTTGCCCAGGATTGCCTTTGCTATTCTAGGTCTCTTCTGTTTCCAAATGAATTTTAGGAATGTTTTCTCTAGATCTGTGAGGTATTTTGATTGAGACTGCACTAAATCTGTATAACAGTTTTAGGAATATGGCCATTTTTACCATGTTGGTTCTTCCCATCCAAGAACAAGGAATATCTTTCCATTTTCCTGACATCCTCTTCAATCACTTAGAGTCCTATAGTTTTTAATGTACAGGTATTTCACATCCTTTATTAGGTTGATTCCTAAGTATTTCATATTTTTGGATGCTGTTATAGTGTGGTCAGTCAGATGGCCTCCACTAAAGCCACATGTAATCATGGACACAGCTCAGTCTAGCATTTGTGATTGGTTTGCTGTCTAGCACTGGGACTGATGATATGAGTGCTGCACCCACCCAGGGGTGGAGCCAAAATACAGTATAAGGGCAGGAGGAAGGTATGTGTCTCTCTTGCCAGGCTTGTGCCTTGCCATTTGGTGGCCATCATGAATAGCTGCCCTGCCATGCTGCCCTGTCTTGCAGCCAGCTGAATATGGATTAAAACCTTCAAGAACTATAAGAAATAAACCTTTTCTTTCTTAATTTTTGGCATCAGGTATTCTGCCTCAGCAATGAGAAAAAAGTAACTAAGACAGAATTTGGTATCAAGAGTGGGTTCATTGCTGTGGCTATTTCTGTCCATGAGGTTCAAGAGCCTTTGGGAATAGCTTGTGGGAAGACTTTGAAAGGTTTTCAGATGTCACCTAAAAGAGTGGCACTGGAACAGCTTAGGCTGTTCTATAGGAGAGATTCTGGTCAGAGCTCAGGAGCCCAGAAGGCAGAGAGAGAGTCTACCTGTAAAGATCAGGCTTCGGAGGTTGCTGCTGGGAAGAAGGATTGCATTGGCTGTTGGACTCCACGTGATGTGTGTTACAGCTTGGCAGAAAGTTTGTCTGCATTCTGCTCGTGTCCAGAGACTTTGCCTGAGACTGAGATTAAGGGCAATGGACTGATTGATCTGGCAAAGGAAATTTCAAGGCAGTGGAATATTGAGGTGTTGGCATGGCTATTGTTGGGGGCTTTTAGCCAGATTTATGTTGCAAATCAAGAGCAAGGAGCCCAGCAGGATGATTTAAAATGTTGTGCGTTTAACCAGAAAGCTGTGGACTGTAAAGATAGAGCTGAGACCTTGACTGCTGAGAAGAAACAGAAATAAAAATGATGGCCTGGGCATATTCTAGGAAGCAGCAGGCCTCCACCCTTTGCAGCCTTAGACCATCAAAAGTGAAAGAGTTTGCTTGTAGGAAAAAGCCACAGAGTGCCATGCTCCAGAGTGGTGACAGAGGACACAGGAGATTGTAAAATGGTGACAGCCACAGCAGATTCCAGAATGGTGGTGGTGTAGAGAAGTTTTTCCTCACAGTCAATTTCAGAGAGCTCATTGATCCAGGCACTCGACCTCTACAGTCAAGAGAGGAAAGCCTGGCTATTGTTCCAGCTGGCAGTGGACCTTAGTGGCATCCATGTGGTGCTGGTTTTAAGTGCAAGGAAAATGCACAAATTTTAAGGCTAAGGCAGCTTCCACCCTGCCTTCAGAGGGCAATATGTAAAGATGTAAGGGTGAAGGCAAGGGTGCAATGGAAAGCCCAGAAGTTTGGAAAAGCCAGGAACATGGATCATCCAAGGAAAGCTACAAAAACCAAGCAGAGTGGGCTTAAGAGAGAAGCTATGGAAGTTAAAACCCCTAGAAGTGCTGTGGGGGTGAAGTCACTCAAGCCTTTTGGAGTTTACTACCAGATTGTTTCAGATGCTGAGTGTAGAACTCCAGGACTTAATGTTTGCCCTACTGGATTTTGGACTTGTGTTGACTCCAATGCTTTTTATTCCCGTTTCTAACTTTTGGAATGGTAATGTTTATCTAATGCCTTTGCATTTTGGAAGTGTTTAACTTGTTTTCATTTGTACAGGGGGTTACAGTTAAGAGTTTACCATAGATCTTGGAGGAGATTTGAGACTTGGAATTCTCAGCAATGCTGAAACTGTTAGGACTTTAGCAACTCTTGCAAATCAACTAAATGTCTTTGGTATAAAGGATATACATAAGGCATTGGGGGGACAGGGGTGGAATGCTATGATTTATGGTCCTTTGGTCCCACCAAGTTTCATGTAATCATGACATGGACATGGCTGAGTCTGGTGTTCATGATTGGTTTTTTGTTGAGCACTGGGATTGGCGTTGTCAGTGCTGCTCCTGCCCAGGGGTGGAGCTGACGTGCAATATATGGGTGGGAAGAAGGCATGTTGTCCCTCTCTTGCCGGGTTCACCTTGCTGTTTGGCAGCCACCATGAATGGCTGCCCCGCCACACTGCCCTGCCTTGCAGCCAGCTGAATATTCATTGAAACCTCCAAGAACTGTAAGAAATACACCTTTCCTTACTTAATTTTGGGTGTCAGGTATTCTGTCTCAGCAACGAGTGAAAAGTAACTAAGACAGATGCTGTTGTGAAAGATTTTATTTTCATAATTTCTCCCTCAGTGAGTTTGTTGTTTGTGTACAGGAATGCTATTGATTTTTGAGTGCTGACTTTGAATCCAGCTACACTGCTGAATTTGCTTATTAATTCTAGTGCATAGTTTTATATAAAATACTGCCATCTAAATAATATTTCCAAAAAAAGATCTAATTTGGAATCATACAGCAACCATTTGTATTCCAATAGAACTAAAAATATGTGTATATGTTTAAGATTTTGTTTGCAAATAAAAATTTGACAATCATTTATGATAGGCCTTGTTATTTGTATCATGTTTTCCTATTTTCTTTACTATATGACATTAGGTTAAATTTTTCCCAATCACTCATTTTCATAGTCACATATCATTTTTGTCAAATCTCTTGTATTCAAAATGGATGATATAATTTGACAGAATAAATCATGGAAATCTTAACTGGAAACACAATAATAACCTTTAAAAGTTAGTATCATTCAGGTACACAGTCTAGCCCCAACATAAATTTAAGTTAAATTTTCTAAAGAAACAAAAAAGCATATAATATATATGCATCTTATTTGTACTGCTTTTCATTTTCTCAATTTTATTTTTGATGTAAGTCATGTACATTCCAGAAATACATACATTCAAACTTGGCATATAATAAGTGGGAATTCATAAATTTTCAACCACCCCTGGGCTGCTAGTTATTTGTAGAACTCAGGTTAAAAAGTAAGAACATAATCCACTGATGGTAGGCATACTCTTAAATTGGAATTTAAAGTAGTTTTTTTTTTTTGCATTAATAAGGTAAATGCTAGTTTTTAGATGATGTCATATTAAAAATAAGAGTTTGAGGAATAATTTAAGTTGGATGGAAGAATAATGCTTATAATACAGAAATGCAGATTAGAATGTGTTTCCAAATAAGGTTTAAAATCTCTTTATTATGTAATCAATATCTAATTTTTCAAAATTATGATGTGGACAAACATTCCAAGAAGGTTAACTATTTTGTATATACTAGAATCAGGATACACTTAGGAAGTGGAGTAAAAAGGAAGGACCTAAAGGCTACAGGTGCAGGTTGGGAAAGGATATGACCAGGAAATGCATTTTTTTTATCTGTTTCAGGTTTTCTTTTCAGGCACCAGCATCTATGATCTAAATTGATGCAACAACTTTTCAAATGTCTACCTGCCTCAATCTTGCCTCACATTTAAGTCATTTCAAGCACTGAATTTAAAAATTTTCTAATCACAAGAATTATTTTACTTCTCTGTATAAAAATCTTTTGTGGATACTTATGAATTTTAAATTATTTAACATATCTTAGAATTTCCCAGCATGACTGGAAAGATGTAATAATTCTGACTTGGGTTGGGATCAGATGAAACTGGGATCAGAGTGAATATTTTAAGAGGAATAGCCTGTTAAATATTTAGAGGATGAACCAATGTAGAGACATTCAAAACAAAGTGGTCTATTAAGAATCTACTGCAATTGAGATGTTAGATGAATGGCAATGGATGTGAAAAGTATCATAGAAATTTAAGAGAACTTGAAAATAAACGTTTCAGGTCTTAGCTACAAAACAAATGTAAAAGAACATTAAGGCTATCCTGTCACCATGAAGTTATTGTACCAATCTTGTCACCTAAGATAAAGAATTAGGGCAAATAGAATATCTACTTCCTAATAATTTTATCTGCCTCTTTGCATGAGCTACATGAAAGGCAAATTCTCAAGGAGTCTGGAGCACATTTACTGTGAGAAACAGCTAACACAATTTTGAATGAAAAGCACAGTGTAATCTGACAGGGTATGATTACCATCCTTCAAAGTATACTACATGAGAAAGATCTCAGCCTTGTGACTTTAATGAAAGACCAAACTGAAATAAGTGGAATTAACAAAAAATTATCATTAGAATAGGTAACGATTTTAACAATCAGAACTAAGACCTGTGGAAAAATGGAAGAATCCCCAGCAGATAAATGTGTATATGTTGAGAGCGATTGGGATTGCCTCAAGCAGGAGGTGTACAACTGAATACAGTTCATGATCTAATTTCAGATTCAATGTTCACCTTATTACCACATAACAGTGGCTACCTATATCCTAGCAGTAGTGTTGTGACTACCTCAGGAACAATGCAGAGAAAATGCCTGAATTAGGCTGTCAGGTGGAAGAAAAAGAAAAGTATATTGACTGTTTTCTTAGTCACTTTCTGTTCATTGTTCAACATCCACAACTGAAAGGAGAAGGGGTTTATTTTGAATCATAGTTTTAGTTCATGCTCCAGGGAAGAAACAAGATGACAGAAGAAAGGACCTCAAACCATGCAAGTGTAGAAGTAGAGAGAGAGAAGGAGGTACCCAGGACTTAAAGTACCCTTCCAGGTTTTGCCCCTTGTGACCCATTTCCAAGCAAGTCCCAACCTATAGCAGCAAATTTAGATGTTGAAAGATCAGTGGATAAATCTAGTAATGAGTATAGCGACCCCATGACCCAAGCACCTTTCATGTACATGAGAATTTTGGAAGAATTTTAGATCTAAGCCATATTACTCATGAGATAGTCTATTACGATAGCTTATATAGTAGGAAAAAAAGAAAGGTACAAGAGAGTTTCTTACTTTAAAAAACTGTGAAGTCATTACGAATAATCAAATATTGTTAATAATAGAAATAATAACAACAATGTTGAGCAGCTACTTTGCAAAAGTTTCCATGGTAGCTGCTCAACCTAAGACTTTATATCTTTAAAACAACTCTCTTAATCAGACAGTCTTATTATTCCCTATTTTGTAAATGAGAACGTGAAGACCGAAAGAGATTACATAAGTTGACCAGTCATGTCTTTAGTAAATGGGATGGCTAGGTGCTGAAATTCATCTATATTCTTTGCAATGCTGCTATATTACAAATGTGGTTAGCATATTAGGTACCTTACCCCAAGAAAACAAGGGATTTGTAGCCCTACTGTAGAGAATGGCTCTAGAAAAATCATTTCAGAAATTTTCTTGGAAAAAAAATACCGCTAAGTTTGTGAATTGTTACTTATTTAATGAAATGTATTAATGATTTGAAATGGACAACAGTGAATTACTCAGAGAAAATGGGTTCAACTAATTAGCCCTCAAAAAATCTCAAGGATATAATTAAATTGCCTAGTGTACTATTATTGCAAGCATAAACACTATCACTGATCTTTGTGACTGCTTTTATTTGCAGCATAATTAAAAATAAGTGGTAGGAAAGATAAGACCCATGAACACAATGCAGCTCAGGAGTCAGTCGTGTGGTTAACTAATGAAAGCAAAGCAAGGTCAATATTTGAATTATTTCCAGTATTTGGGTTTCTATTCTATTTTTATTTTAGGAATCATTCACTTAAAATAATCCTTAAATAGTGTGTTAAGTCATTACCTTACTTATGTAATTCAGGATAATAATATGTTGTTTGAAACAAAAAGTCTTATACATATGTATTGCATAAATGAATTCGAGTGTTGAAAAAAGTAGCATTTTCTTCCAGATTTCATGAAAGAAGCAATTTAATATCAAAATATTTGCTTATTTATCTCTTCTAGAAAATCTGTTCCTGAAGGGCAAAAATCGTATTTTGGTCACCTTACATTTTCTGTGCCAATTAAATTACCCACAATATATCAGATACTCAGGAAGTATTTCATAAATGAATGAATGAATGCCTTTTTCCTATTATAACTAGTAATCAGAGACACCCCTGGTGGAGTATGTATGTGGGACATAGTGATATTGCGGAAAGAGTCAGATATGGCAGTTAGTAGAATTGAATTGCAGTACTTTTTCTAACAGTTTCTACTTCAAAGGCAAGATGCTTAAGTGACCTGAGCAATATATTTCTTATCCATAAATCTGAAGAACACCGGATATTCTACCTACTAGGGTGGCTATGGGGATCAATTACAATATATTTGAAAGTAAACAATTTTCTTAGTTGCTAAAATGTTATTTGAATGTGCATGCAATACTACAACCATAGTGTTACTCAAATAAAATGCCAATAAAATAGAACAGAATAGAATAGAATAGGTAGAGCTATATCTGATGCTACACAATATGTGCTACAGGAATGTTTTGCTGAGAAACACATCAATAGTTATAGACAGAAAATGACATTTCAGAGGATTTCAGTAATTTTCAGCACTTGAGAATAATACATTCACGTATTTGGGAATTCTCTAGACCTCTGAAGACTTCAAATTGTACATTTTTCCTACAATATGTAAATAATTACAGGTGGATGATTAAACTGCTATATTTCCATGAAGTTACTGGGACATTGGCCAAAGGAAATGTGAAGTTCCTATGAGTATTTCAAATAATAAAGAATGCCAACAATTTGCTATAACTTCAAAGATCAATGTAATTCTTTGAGATGCATAAATTTATATGTGTATACAAATTCTATTGGAAATAAATTTAGGAAAAACTGATTTTTTAAATATACCATGAGACCCATATTATGTGAGTTGGTTTCCAAAGATAATTAATTCTTCTGCACAAAAGAACTATCACAAGAGGACAATGGAGTAAAGTGAAGCACAGACAAGAAAGTTACATGTTAAGAGGAATAGATTTTTCTTATGCAGATAGTTACTACTGTGGGATGAAGCCACATTTTCTTTAGAAGCAAATACTTCTCCCTTCAGTTTGAATTTAAATTTCAGTCACTAGGTGTACACTACAAATTTTTTTGTTCTTCATGAGGAAAAAGTTTATGTAGGCTAAATGTAAGTTTCATAAAAACCAGAGAATTGAATGTGCTGTGTAGAGGTTAAGTCTTTCCTGCTTACACCAAAATGGATTGTTTTTAGTCAGTTTTCTCATTGCTGGGATTAAATATCTCACATGTGCAACTTAACAGAGGCATGATTTATTTTGTTCACTGTTTTCACAGGATTTAGTCTATGATTAGTTGACTCGAAGGTAGAAACAACATGGTAGAAAGTCATGGAGGAAGAATGCTGCTCAACCCATGACAACCAGGAAGCAGAAAACAAAGGCAGATCTGGAGACAAAACCAGAAACTTCCAGTTCATGCCTGCAGTGACCCACCTCCAACCAGACCTCACCTCCTAACAGCAAATTCAGCTACTGAATTCATCAATGAATGAGTCCACTGATGAGTATAGTGTACCATGATCCAATTCTTTTGCAAAAATGAGACATTTTAGGAACATATTATATCTAAACAGTAACATTCTGCCCCTGAATCCCCAAAAAAGGATGGCTGTCTTATTATGCTGAACACATTTAGTCCTTCTCTAACAGTGCCCAACATCTTAATAGTTCTAGTATTACTGAAAAGTCTAAGTACAAACTCTCCTCTGAGACTCAAGACAAACTCTTAACTTTGAACCCCTCTAAAATAAAAAAGGAAAATTAAATTCTTCCTACATATAATGACAGAAAGTAAACATTCTCATTCCAAAAAAGAGAAATAGAAGGATAGAAAAAAAATGGAACCAAAGCAAGACCAAATCTCCACATGTCAAACATTAAATCCTGTAGCTCCATATCTTACACAGAAGCAGGTGATAGTGAGATGTGAGATTCAGAGGACAGGGGTATTCTCATCCCCTATAGTATAGCTGATTGTATCCTACATAGCCTGTCACTTGCACTGAATAGATGCATTGCTTCTCTCAGCTGATATTCCATGTTACTAGCGGTTACTAAATTCATCACTGGATAATCGCTGATAGGTATAGTTTCCTCTTGATCCAATCACTTTGCAAGTACATGAGTATTTTCAGAGACATTTTAGACCTAAATCATAACATTAATGATGCAATAAAAAGCAGGAATTTTCCCAAACTGCAGGAAACTTAGCTCTTTTCCTTATAGGACCAACTATAGGGAAAGGACACACATCTTAAGGCAGCTCTTTCAAGCTTTACGATGACAGTTTTTTTCCATTCCTGCATTTCCTTTTTCTTGCATTTGCTTAATTTCATGCTCACATTTTACTCGTGTAATAACAGGGTTAAAGCTCATCGATCAAGATTTAAGAGTAGACACATAAAGAACAAGAACATCATTCTACATTTGGTCTAGATTTTATGACTTCAGGAGATCTAGCTCAGCTCAAAATAATAAAAAATGCTAAATCCAAATTTGATGCTAAAAACTCACTTGTGATATGTGTAGTGATTTTTGTTTAGACTCTTTATTGCAAATGCATGCATTGGTGACCTAATGGGAATTGTTTTAACCACAGTGTGACTTCTAGAGGAGCTAGGGTCAGACTTTCTATGCTATCTCACAGTTTTCATATGCATTAACTCATGAGTGCTGCTAGTTGCCTGTAAAATTATTTTAAAAACAGAAAATGCTCATTCTTTTTTTTTTTTTTTTTTTTTGGCACCGGGGATTGAACTCACAACCTCGCGCCTGCCAGGGCAGGCGCTTAAGGCACTGAGCCAAACTCCGGGCCCTAAAATGCTCATTCTTAATACACTCAGTATTGGTTTTCAGAAAAGTGATGCAAATTAGGTAATTTCTTAGTAACTCTCCTTGTTGCTAAGAAATAATATCTAACACAATCTAAGGAAGGAAAAGTTTACTTTGGTTCATGTTTCTGGCCATGGTCAGCTGATTCCAAGGCAGGACAACATGGCCTAAGTGTAAGGAGGAGAACAAAGGACAACGCTCATAATATGGCCATGGAGAAGCTGAGTATATGAAGGGAAGAGATAGAAAGGGAGACTCTACCAGGACACACCCACGGTAACCCAGCTATTACAATCAGACCTCTCCCGCTAACAGCAAGTTAGCTATGAATCCACATAATCCAATTACCTCTCCAAAGCCTCAATTTTGAGTGAAGGAGGCTTTTGGAGGATCTCTGGATATAAACCATTGCAGTTACACTCAGGACTTTACTAATTCAAGAATGAAAACTTTAGGGCAGAGTGATTTGACTTTGAATCTTAATTCTTCTATTGAAACACCCTGGTCAAAAATTCTAAAACGTCACAGAGGAAAGCTTATGATACATCTTTTGTCTTCTCTTTTTGCTATGACTTGTGTCTAGATGTCCCCCTAAAGCCTAATACAGTCATAGTTGGGCTTTTTTCAGAGGTAGTTGAATCTAGACTGTGTGAAGCTGGGATTGATTCATGGTGCAATACTAGGATGCAGGGCTCAGGATTAAGAGTGTGAGTGCTACCTGCCCTCATTAGCCTAGATAAGATATAAAACACAGATAAAGCAGTGGCCGTCCCTTGCTTGCTTTGCTGCCTGCTGCTCACTATAAACTGTTTCTCTTCTGCAATGTCTGTCTGCTGTGCCACCCTGCCTTGCAGTCAGCCAATTATGGATTGAAACCTGTACAAATTGAGATTAATAAACATTTCATCCTTGAACTTTGGGTTTCAGGTATTTTGTCTCAGCAATGAGAAAATTAACAAGGGTACATTTCTTATGTTCTCAGTCATTAGCCGGAAATAAGTATTCAATGATGTTACTTCAATAGGAGAAACTAATCCATTCATATCATTGAATATATTATTTCCAAAATGTTTCTCTTTTCTCATTGAAAATTTTTTACTTTTTGTAATAATCCCTTCTTTTTGTTTTCATCCTTCATTGACACTGTCATTTATCATTCATGATTAGAGCTTTTATTTTTGCAACTAGCTTTGATTTTCTACTCGGCCTCAGGTCTCCAGAGATCAAGCCCTTCAGAGTCAGCTGTCAAATACTGGCAAGAGCACTGAAAAGGAAGATCATTCAAATCCCAGCTTAGTCATTTAATATCAGCAGACTTGAAAAATATACTTAATTGCCGTGGATCTCAATTTCTGCATCTGTACAGTGTAATAAAATGTAATGGTTCTTAACCAGAAATGTATATTAAAATCACCTGCAGAATTTTATTAAACACACACAAGGCAACATTTATCCATAGAGATCATGATTTAGTAGTTCTGAAGAGAGGAAGACAATATGCAAATTTCTGTATTTCTAAGATAATCCATATGCTTCTTTCATAATTTGAAGTGCTAGAACTTCCAGAGTTCTAATTCATTTAAACAAGAATGTATTAAAAAAACTGTACTATGTCCTTTAGTATTCTAAATCTTCTGGAAGAAATACACTGGCTATTACAACACTAACCTAATCATTAGTTTTAATTATTTTGCTAATCACCAATTTAAAGGTCAAATTAATTTTTAATAGACACACACTAATTCTTTGGTTTGTGCCTACGGCTAATCAAGTTTAAGAGGCAAGGAAGTAATATATAAAAAGTGCTCTCTATCCCAGACAGTTGATCTCCACTGTGGAGGCTATTAGCTCCCAGCAATTCATTGTTTCTGGAGAGGACATAGCTCTGTAGTTGACACTACAGAGAGTACCTTAGATGGGGCTCAAATTATACCTAATTATGGAGTAGGGTAAGCTAAGCAATGCTGGTGCCCTTCAACACTCTCATCCCAGAAATCCACACATAAATGTACAATGTCCTAGGATGACTTTTCAGAATCTTATTAAGCTTTCCTCATCTCCTTATGCCTGTACTAATTTAAGTCTATAAACCTAATATACTAATGGCTCCCCAGCAAGTATTGTTACTTTTTCACATCTTCATTTCCCTATTCAGAACTACAAGATATTGCATAAATTTTAAAATCTCATTAATTTTCTTTAAGATTTAATTAAAATATCACTTCTTTGTGAAATGTTCTTGAATTATCCAAGCAAACCAAGAATCCTTTTCTCCCGGTTTGCAGGCATATCTTTATAGTTTATAGGTTGCACAAATTACCTATTTATGTAGATTTCTAATTAGATTATTGGCCCCTTTCTGGTAAAATAATTGCCATTTTATCTCTGTATATACAATACCACCATCATCGCTGATATAGGCAGCATTGAAAATAATTAAGATCAGAATTTTATCTTAAAAATTTAGGCACCTTTTTTAATTGTCAAAATTCTAATTGACACTTAATAATTTACATATTTATGAAGTACAGTGTACTATTTTCATACAAGTATATAATGCTTAATGGTCAGAGCAAGATAATTGGTCTATCACTTCAAGTATTTATCATGTTTTAGAGCTGGGAACATCCAAATTCTCTCTGATAGCTATTTTGAAATGCACAATTAATTGTTGTCAAACAGTTATTTATCATACTGTGTTAGAGAACATTAAACATTATTATTCCTATCTAATTGCAGTCCTGGGTCTATTAACCAACACATCTGTGATCTCTCTCCCCACCAACCTTCCCAGTCTCTTGTCATCATCATTCTACTATTTTCTGTTAGACCATCATTTTTCACTTCCATGTATAACTATGAACATGTGCTCTTTGTACTTCTGTATCTGACATATCACAATTAAAATGATATCTCAGCTCATTTGGGTTGCCAAATGATGATATCTAACTATTTCTAATGGCTGAATAATTTTCTGTTGTGTTTATTTACTATATTTTCTTCATTCATTTGTCTGTCCTCAACAGACATGTTGATTGATTCCCTATCTTGATTATGGAATGAGATGCAATAAATATGAAAGTATAGACAACTCTGATATGCTGATTTCTTTCTAAGGCACCTTTTCAAAAGATATATTTTAAAATTCATTCAAAACTAAGTATATTAGCAAATTTGTATTTTACCTTTTATGAAAAATGATCATACTGCTTAACAAAAGATGTAGCACTCATTCATGTATTTGTTTATTCAGGCAAGATATGTTTGCAATTCTACTCAAAATAGGCACTGTCAGATTAAGAGAGGAATTTAAAACAGACTTCCCTTCAAGCAATATGTAGTCTAATTGGAATTTTAAAATGCATAAATGAGTAATACAAATGCAGTTTTATAAATCGATTACAGAGAAAGTTCTACAGGAATTTGGAGAAAGTATCAAAAATAGTTATAGGAAGAATGGATTTTGAATTGAATTTTGAAAAAAATTATTAGTGTCTGAATATGCAGAGAATTAGCAAAGATATTTCAAGTATAGGGAATACACATACAAAGGCAAGATATTCAATAAAACATGTTTGGGGGGACAAAAGTATTCCCCTTGTTTCAGAGAAAAGATGCAAAATGTATGAAGCCTATTGGTAAATGATAGAAAGCTTTAAGTTTGTGAAACTGAGTTGAAGTTCTATCGCTTCCTTCAATGGGATTTCTCATCAAAGGAAATACACACACATTAAGAAGGGAAAAAGTCTTTTTACCTAAAGCAAATCTAAATTTAAATATATCGTCAAACATATTAGTTAAACACTTTAAAACCTGATTCATTCTCTACTATTAAACTTACTATAGTGATTAACAGAAGCAATTCCTTTAAAGCTGACTCCTGTTCCTAGCCCATAATATTAACTCAACAAAATCTTGTCACATTATATTTTAGAAAGCTTATTCTTGTCTTCAGTGAGGTGCTTTTAAAATTTGAACACACGAAAAAAAAAACACTGATGGAGAAGTTTGGTTTAAATAAGAAATTGATATCTAGGTGAGTGGAATGTGAGGACAAGAGGACCTGTATTTCACAGATACTTGATGGAAAGGTAGTTATGATGCTGTGTTTTATTATACTTATGTGAAGCATCTCTGTGTTCATTTAACAGCCAATGTAGCATTTACCATTGATTACACCTACAACCCCGCACACCGCTACTCCTAACGACTCACTGCTGGGCCTGTAGGTTAGGAATGATTGATGGTCTATGATCATGTTTAGAAACATACAAAGCATAAGTCTTCATTAACCATCAGCAAGTCTGTCACCAAAGGAGAGATCAGATATACCAATCACATGTTTCACAAAATAAACAGAAAATAAGCAGGAATATTCTATTTCCATAAACTTATTTTTTAAGCATTTGACATTCAGGTGATGCAAATTTCAAATAAGACCTTTTATACTATTTTAATACATTGTGCTAAGAAAAAATCGAGTTGCAACCACTACCCAATTAACAAGCCGTTTCTCACTTGGCATGCAGTTTTCATAACACTTTAGAGCATTTGCTTCTCAGTGTTTATCATTTATAGAATGCAATTTTTATCCCAAAATAAGCACTTTGGATATTTTACATATAGTTCAGTGGAATATTCAATTACAAATTTTTAGATTTTGGTTAATCTATAATATGATGTGTACAAATAATGTAGTATAATATCTATTATGTGATCATAATATAAATGATGGCACATATACTATATAGTGGAAATTTATAACATAGACGTATTATAAATAGTGTGTTTATGGAATTCATGAACATATGTTATGAAAACCTAGTTACTTAATATATGCTCAAAATAAGGACCAGAGCTCTCATGAAAAGCACCATGACCATCCTCAGTGACAATGAGATCCCAAGCTCCTCTGATAATGAAAACAGCCAAATTCATATCAGGAAGCCAGCGTGACAAGCTTCTCCTGGAGACTGAACAGTGCACATCTTCCCCTCCAGAGCCAGGAAGCAATGCTCAATGTAAGGACCAGAGCTCCCCCACAGTGAGCCACTGCCATTCTCAACAACAATAAGGTCCCAAACTCCTCTGATGATGAGAACAGCCAAGTTCATATCAGGAAAGAAGCTCTACGAGCGCCTACAGGAGAACCCATGGCAACAGAAGAACCAACATCCCCAAACGACTCTGACTCCTCAGATCTCCTTTTTATGCTGGCGACAGTCCTCAGGTGGGCCATCTACACTCAGCACCAGGCTGATTCAGTTCAGCTGGTGTTAAAACTGACCACCAGTTTTCAATCCACCACATAGCCAATCTCTCAAAAATACATTTTAACATACTGATAATTACATTTTAACACCTTGACAAACTCTTAGTGTCAGCATGGTGTACTGGAACATAGGATACCACTGCCAGAAAGGTAACAGAGCATTGATTACTGACTTTAACAGTTCCTCCTTGTCATCTCTGTCTTCTTTGATGGACTTCTGGTTTGACAGCAACACTGAATTTTACTCATTCCACCTTCATGAATACTACTAATCATGTACCTTGAAATATAAGCCCTGAACATGAATTCATTCTGCTCCACAGGACATAGTTTTATTTTTAACACTTCTCAAGGACTTATGAGAGAGAGTTCTCTGGCACTTGTTGGCATCCTTGTTTAACTAATTAACATTCTGGCATATCCATGAAGAGAACAGACGTAGTCTTTCAATTCGCTTCCTTTATTTTTGAATAATGTGTTTATCCCTTTGTGGAGATTTAATTAATGTAACTAGAGAATATTTTAAAATATTTTATCTTTCCTTTTCTTTTTAAATCACAAATCAATGAAAAATAAGACAGAGAACAACTCAATCATATTAAGAATATAATATTATTTGACACATTTCTTATAATCAATGAATTAATTGGAAATAGTTTCATCATGTCTTCATGAATGGGCAGCTAAAGGAAAGGAGATGGTAAATGTCATTTTTTTAAGTTTCATGTCAGACTTTTTTTCCTTTGTGGAGGATATATTAGAAAAGGCAGTTGATTCCAGGTTCAAATTTCACTATGTTTTAGCTCAGGGATCTTAAGCATGTCAATTAACATAGTGGGAGAGGACTGTAGAGGTCATATAGGTTCATTTGATTATCTGTTTTTGTTCAGAGGTGTTATCAATTTTTGTATATACATAACTCTTTTAACCTTCACAAAGATTATTATTTTACTCTTCATCAAAGTAGATATGACTAAGCCTATGTTAGATCTTAGAAAACTGGAACAGATACATTATCAAATTAATAACTGGTTAAGGATAATAATGATATACTTGGGCAATTCTGAGAAAGCAGTAAGAGAACAAATGTGCTTTGAAAAGAATATAGCATTGCACTCATGCAAGACATCCTACCACCACATAGGGACACTAAATCAAGATTGACTGACACCAGGTACCATTCAGTTATTGTCAATAAAATTGAGGTGATTCTTTTGGAATAAGGTTGTAAGATTCACTAAATAAAATTATAGAATGTCTTTTAAGTGTAAATCCTATAAAAAAGCAGTATTTTAGCATAAGTATTACTTCACTCAATAATTGAAATATCTTATAGAAAACAAATCTATTTTTTTAACCTGATAATGAAATTCAGGTAGGTGTCTTGTAGCTTATCTAACCACAGTACTCTGAGTCATTGCTATACTAGAAATAAAAACAAAAGAGGTCTCTACTACTGAAGATGGAAACTGGAACATAATGTAAAATGGGACTTTCTTGAATTCATTAGACACTTTATATGATGAACTCATTCTTGAGGGTGATTCCTGAGCATCAGATAGACTGCAGAGAAAGATAACTGGAAAAAAGTAAAATCAAGATCAACAAGTTTGAGTTAACAGAAGGTTATTATGTGTGGCACTTACATTTAGATTCAAGAAACCCACAGATTATTAGTTTAGGATAGTTGCTGAGGGTAATTTGGTCAAACTCTTGTAAGCTAAGTAGGACTTACTAATATGAAGAGAAATGGAAAAAGGGTAGTCCCTTCCTGACAGTATTAGCAAAAATAGAAGAATGAGTTATCAAACATTAAATCTGTACAAATATCTGTAGCTATATAAATACACATATGAAGAAACATATAAGACAAAAATAAATCCCCATAAATAAAATGAGCAAGGTAGGGTGGGACTCTTGAAGCCAGGAGTTACATTAGAAAAATAGGAAATGGAGAAACTCAATAGGGAGCTGACAGATTAAGCATATTTCAGAAGGCACTAACTTTCAGGATAAATCCTTCCGAGTGCTCCAAGAAGAGGGCAATGTAGAAAGAAGTGAAATAACTTTTTTGAGAACTTATATTTGTGTCAGTCACTGATACGTTATCATATTATTAAATACAATTAGATACACTGTGAAGTATAAATATCAGTGTCACAGAGATGATCAAAGTCAATCATGAACACTATATATGGGAAAGTCATAAAGGTTAAATCAGGTAAGTTTTGGGCAAAAGTTAACTCATATTCTACACTTTTTCCTTTAGAAGAGCCATTGGTCCAGAAAGACCTGATTTGTCTTTCCCATTCTTAAAATGTTGTTATGCTACCAGATCCTGGAAGTAGATCCCTTTAAAATATAACAATTAGATTATGCTAGTTTATGTCTCCAGGGTGACCTGGACCAAGCTGGTGTCATTGAGGACAAATAATAGAAGAACTTTTCTGGAAAATATTCTTAACACATTTCAATAGATTTGTGACAGACTGGAGAAAGGGGATAACAAATACAAAAATCTGATATGAAATCTAAATATAATGATGCAAGGATTTGGAAAAGTGAATGTGTAATCATAAATTTAGTTTGAATATTTTATAACAAAACTCCTTTTGTAGAGTCTGCAGGGTTCCATAATATTATGTATATGAAGAAAAAGTCTAGTCTTTAGTCCTTCCAGATATAGAAGGAAGAAAAGATTTCAAGAGGCCTCTTAGAAGTAGCTAAGTACAGGATTTTGTTTTTTACTAGTCGTAGTGTTTTTTCTCCAGTTATAATACACGTACTCTGTGTCAAGTAGTGAAAGTAAAATGAATTTCTAGAATTATAGATATCTGACCATCTAATTTAGTGTCTATAGAATAAAGTATATGTTCTACAAAATGAGAAACACAAAATGTGCATGCTGCTATGTGTATTAAGTGAATTGTTGTGGATAAAGCACAATACAGGTACACAATAAATGATCACTTCTTTCCTTCTTCTGTTGTACTGTCCACTACCAGACCAGACCCCTATAATCTTCTGGGATATAGCATCCTAAAACACCCAGAACCCAGCAGCATGAACTTACAGCGCATAGCAAGGACAATGGCCAAGAATGACACAATACTTTCCCCAAAGAAACTATTTTTTTAGAGTTTTAGAGTGTAGATAAAAGAATTAGGTCAGTTATATAAGACTCACATTACATGAGTACATTCTGAGCCAGTTTGGGAATACACTTAACATTACTGCCTTCAAATGTTAGGATAAGGTGAAGTTAATTTCCCTCACTTTAAAAGTTATGTTTTATAATTCTGAAGGGTACAATATTGTAACGATAAGCTACATACAATATTAACCATTTCTGCCAAAAGAAACACTCTATTTCATTGCTATTCCATAAATATCCAAAAAAAATTGTCCAAATAGTCATATATATTGCAGTTAACGCAGCAGGAAAGCCATTTTAGTGATGAGTCTCTGAAGAGTCCCCACAAGTTTGAGATAATTGCATGTGATACATCAAACACCAAAACCATATTCATGAGATCTCCTCAATTATGTATGAAAAAGAATAGTATAATTATAGAATATTCCAGCTGGAGAATATAACTTTTTACACATTCGTGATACAGCTAAAGCAACTGAGATGTGGAGATGTTAATTGTTTGCTTACAGTTGCCCTGTAAAGTGAAGACAAGGTTCTGAAATGGGTATTTTGAATTGGGTTTTTTCAATGGAAAACTCTTCTTGTTGGGACAAATGCAGCTGACACTGTGTCTCTGCCTTGAAGGTCTTTATAAGGAAATCCAAAGAACCTGTGAAATACTTTGAATAATGAAAGAAAATTATTGTATTATTTCTAAATCACAGGTTTTTAACACAGACAAGTTAGAGTTCCAGGCACTAAAATGCTCCCTTTGAAACTAGAACAGAATAATTAACACTGAATTTTACATGTCAGAAAATTGAAACAAAGTTTTTAAAATGTTTTGTGCATGTTTTTCATGGCTAGACTTGAATCAGTCTCTGAATCTCTGTGCTTTTTTTATTCATCCTTTATATCATTTCTTACCTAAAAGCTGATAAAGCTGACTTTCCTGTTTTAACTACCTAGTTTCATTCCTATTGTATACATTTGCATTTGACATTTTGTTTTAACTCAAGAATTGGACTCTGTATTTATTTCACATTAATATTATCTATTTTCTTGTTATCAATGCATTGCTTTGCCAACCCAGTGTTTTACAAAACTAAAATGCTGAGCTAAGAATTCAGTGATTTTCACCAGGTTTGCATCGCATGTAATCTGTTATGCCCTGTCTTTTGATTTTCCAACAAGGTGCTGACATTTATTCATGTCTGCATTCCTGTGACTTGCAGGCAGGGGGTACTAACCATTGCCTGGTAAACGCATGAATGATTAATGTGACAGCACCAGGGACAGGACCCCAAGCTGGGCCTTTTTTAGCTCTCTCACCAGGTTTGCCGAGATACTTCCATCAGATTTTTTGACAATGGCCATTTTTTTCTGGAGTAAGACAGTGTCTCAATGTAGTTTTATTTTGCATTTCTGTAATGGCCAGCAATATTGAACATTTTTTCATGTGTCTATTGGCCTGTTTCTCATTTGTACACTGAATAATATTTTGGCCATTCTTTTAAAATCATGATATACAAGATTAACCATTTATTCTTTGCTGTTTTGTCCTGAAATTTATTTTTACTTTTTTTTAGAAGAGTGTTTTATACAGTATTTTCTTTATCAACATCTAGTCATATCACACTCCAATTTTGAAAAGATATGTTATAGTATTTCAAGGACTACTTTCCTAACTCCTTGGGTCTAACTTACTGAACCACCACCTTCTTAACATCAGTTTTCTGCTACTCATTGAAAAGAATGGCAATGAAATCCTGTAATATGCTTACAGTATTTTGAGATTTGTACTGGTAGAGTACCTCTGCTAGCTTCTCTCCTCCTTTCAGTATGTGTTTTGCAAATACAATATGTCTTTTAGAATGATGATTTTGTATCACAACTACTTCATGATAAATCAAAAACAGATTATAAACCTTTGGACTAAATTAATAGTATTCTTAGAAATTAAGTCAACTCAATAAACAAATGTTTACATAAATACTTGTGTATACAATGCATGAGGATTCATGAAAAAATGCTGGACAGTATAGATAACTACAGGTATGGGTGAAACTACCCAGTGCTAAAAGCAGCAAACAAATTTTATGAAAAACATATGCTCTATTTCCTTTCCACTGATTCCACTTGTATATTCTAATAGAACCTATACAATAATATTTACTTCATTAGTAGGCTGTTCCTCCAAAAGATAAGAAAAAAAAAACTCATAAGATGGTTTTCTAACTGCCAGTTTCTTCTAGCATGTAATAGCACTTTCAATTAGTGAATGGTTCAGGAATTAGTGCCATAGAACTCTTGCTTCTGACCAAGATGCTGTAACACAATAAGGTGTATCATATTACCAGAAAAAAAATTAAAATGGAAAAAATATCTGAAACAATAGTTTTCAAAATTTGGATATTGAACCATAAATGACAGTGGTTTATAAGAAATAACAAACAAGCAAGATGAATCCTATAATTGCCCAGCCTACAACCTTCAGGGCATTTCTAGAGCATTGCATAGGGAGCCTGAAGATACAAGGCTGATAAAAATCTTAAGACAGAAAAGTAGAGAAGAGGGCCCAGGATGGTGGTGCACAACTTTAATCTCAGCACTTGGCAGGTTGAGGTAGGTGGAGCATTGTGAGTTCAAGGCTAGCTTGGGCTACAACATGAGCAAGGCTGGCCTGAACTACCTAGTGCAACCCTGCCTCAAAAAAATAAATAAATAAAATAAAATAAAATAAAATAAAAATAGGGTTGGAAGTGTGGCTCAGTGGCTTAAGTACCTTCTTGGCAGGCACAAGGTTGTGAGCTGGCTGCCTGGTAACGACAAAAAAAATAAAAAATAAAAAATAAAAAGAAGAGGGCTGGAGAGATAGATAGTCTCCCTTAAGTATTTAGCAGTGCATTGATCAATACATGCATGTAAGTTAGTCATTAATCACTATAGCCTGTAGCATGTACTAAAAGTACTAAATTGAACAGTACCCAGTGCCAACACAGTGCCCAGATCAGTGCCTGTTTCTAGAGTCAAAATGGAAAGTATCATTGATTCACAGATTAGTTGAGTAGAATCCCAACAAAGCTCTTGTCTCTGGGAGGATATTTAGACCTAGACTAGCCACAACCATTGTCCAACATAACAAATTATGAAGTAGGACCAGCTACTTCTAACTAAACTACATTTCACAACAAGTTGAAAATATTTATATAAATTAAAAAAAAAAAAACACAAAATCACAGCATCTAGATTCCAATGAAAAATTTACCAGTCATACAGAATAGATGGAAAACACAGAAGATAATGAAAAAATAAATTGAAACTAACCCAGGATAGAGAAAATATTTTCATGGATCAAAGTGTCAATTTATTAAGTGGTCATAAAAATCTTAAACCTATAATCGCCTAGTAATACCTCCAAAATTCATGAAGGATTTATTTCACAATAAATGAAACAGTTAAAAAAGAAAACTAGGTATATTCATAATCACAATCAAATTTCAATGTATTTCACCATAAATAATAGGAAAAGTCATATGAAATTTAATAAGGATATAGGTGATATAAACTGTCAAGCAAACCAACATGAGCCTACTAAAATTTGTAGGGTAAACCAGGTATGATACTGCATGCCTATAGTTACAGAATTCTAGGAAGCTGAGGTAGAGGGATTTCAAATTTGAGCTCAGTCTTGGCACCATAGCAACTTTGAAAGACTTTATTTTAAAATAACAAAGAAGGGATGGGTATGCAGCTCAGTGTGAAGACTCTGGGTTCAATCCCAAGTACCACAAAAAGCTAGAGTATTTCAGCAAACCACAACAGCATACACATTATTTACAGATACACACACAGCATTGCCAACATGGACCATACTTCTGGACCACAAAACAAGTCTCAATAAATTTAAAACCATTTAAATCATATGAAGTACATATTTTATAATATAATTAAATGATAAATGAATACCAGAAAAAGATCTGGACAATTTCTCAGTATTATAAACTAAATAAAATATTTATAAGAATTCATATGCCAAAGAAGAATTGAAAATGGAAATTTAAAACTATTTTGAGATAAGTGACAAGAAAAGAACATCACACAAAAATCTGGCAGCTATCAAGCATGAGAGTACCAATGAGGGAGAAATTTAGGGCAGTATACCTCTGTGTTAGAAAATAAGAAAGGTCACAAATCAAATACCCTAGTTTCTACCTTAAGAATTTAGAAATAAAAAATAAACAAGATTGAAAATAAACAGGAAAGAGAAAATGAATACCAAAGCAAAAAATGTGAAAAAATATAGAAAAACAACTAAGAGAAATCAATTAAGCAAAAGATGGCTATTTGAGTAGATCAATAAACATTATAACCTGTCTTTGAAATGAAACAATTTCCAAATTCTGAACAGTTAATTTCTAGTTTGGTACCATTATGTGTTATCAACTCAAAAAGCATTAATGTTTTACCTAACAAATTTTACCATTGATTTTTAACTTTTTTATTAATGTTTTTTAAAATAGCTTCAGTTTAGGACATTTCTATCACCCACCAACCAACACTAACAAAAAAATCACTGTGATTTAAATCTATTAAAGAATAAATTATAAACCCCTTAAAAAACAGATGATAGCATTGAATTATTTATCAAGTTTACCAGGGATCAAACTCATGACCTTACACTTACCAGGCAAGTGCTTGTGCCACTGAGCTAAATCCCCAGCCCTATTTATCAAGTTTTTGAGGACTTACTTTGAAATAGGCCTGTATCCTAATATATTAAGAGCTTACATATTTTGTCTGTCTTTCTAAAAACTCTTATATAATGTGGCATTATATATGAGTAAAATGAAGTTGAAATAAATGAAGTAACTTGCCTAAAATCCTACGCTGATGATCCAAGTTCCAGGAAGTAAACTGAGCTTTGTTAAACTTTGAAGTCTTTTGTTTTACCTAACATGCTGCACTGTTTTACCAAGCCTGTTTCTTTCACCTACGTAATTCTAGTCCTTAAAAGTTAGTAAGCAATTCAAGAATGTGTATTAAATATTGAACAAGGTATTCACCAATACAACCATTGCCTAAAATTATCAAAACTTCATTTGCTTCTTGCTTTGAAAAATAAGACAGTTTATGAAGCACAAACCTAACAAATAATAAAAAAATCTACTTTGTTTATAAAAAATTAAAATTAAAAGTGAACTAATAGACTGAAGGATATGTGACAGCTCCACTTCGATGAGGTCTCAGAGTACAAATGAAATTCTACATGCCTTAGATGTCTTTGTCGAAGAAATAGATAGCTTTACATGCCATATCACCTAACTTTATTCAACAATAAGTTGGTTCATAATTAGGACAGAAAAATAATCAGTATTTGACATTCTAAAAATGCCCCTTATCTCTGTATATAATCAAACCATATTTTTGAAAGTATATACTAGTAATTAAACACTATTTATTTGATCTATGATTTACTCAGCAGATAGGGTAGAATGAAGAATGCATCTTACAAATATTAAATATTAATCAATTATACCCTTGCTGTCAGTACAATTTTAGTAATAAACATAGCAATTCTTTGATATTTACATAATTTTCTCACATTTTTAAAATGTTTATCATATAGAAGTTATTGTTATACAAAGTGTAGAACAAAATTTCCATTCAGTTTGCATACCATAGGTAGTATTACAAATTCAGTTACTAATATCTGAGGTTTAGTAATATCAGAAAGAAAACAGGATTTGTTAGCCCATAGTTCTAGAGGTTCAAGGACCTGCTGTTAATCTTAGCTCAGCTCCAGCAAAGTGTTTATGTTGAAAAGAATCATAGCAGAAGGGTGTATGTGGGAGAGAATCATAGGGAGAAACAGGACAGCAGAGAGAGGGAAGTGAACTTTTAATAAAAATTACTTCTCTGGAGAATGACTCTTGGTTCCAGGAGAAGAATCTTAATCCCTTCCAAGAGTAGCACTGCAATGACCTAAGCACCTTCTGCTCAGTCCACCTCTTAAGGGTTAAACCATCTTTCATCCCTGCCTCATAAGAGACAACCCTTCCCATCTGTGAGTCCTTGGGGAACATATTCAAAGCACAGCCAAATCATAGAAACTCCAGGTCATCTACACTGAGTTCTCAAAACATTCTCCTCAAAGTAGTTTTAACTTTTTGTTCTTCATTTGAAGAGTAAAATCGACTAATAATTATATAATGTCCCTAATCAAGGTTTCTTGTATATTCAATAGTATTTGGACCTGCTAATTTAAGTAAGTGTACATTTCAATTTTACACAAATTAAAAGGAAATAGAAAGATGCCAGTAATATTTCATAGACCACAAAAATTCCTATAGTGTAATTGGAATTCCAAACTCACTGAGCCTATTAAATGGGTCTGTTTTTGGTAGTTATATTTATCTCTGTTGAATTTCAGTTTTCTACTTTGTGCTCAAGTTTTCAGTCAGAGCTAATATTTTTAATTTGGGAGGACAATTCTGATAAGAACACTTTCATGACTTCTTCCAAATCACTGATATAAATTTACCCAAGGACAGATAACCAGTTTTAGTAGAATGGAAAGAGAATAGATTTGGAATCAAAGTAGCTAGTTTTCAAGTTTTGATTCCAAAATATTATGCCAAAATATAAAAATACTTTGTCAACCACAATGACTATATATGCCCAGATTATTCAGTAGATATGTCACTGAAGACATCCTTTAAAAGCACTGTTAATGAAACAGGTGTGGTGGTGCAGACCTGTAATCTTATCATTCAGGAGGCTGAGACAGGAGGATCACCTTGAGTTCAAGGCCAGCCTGGACTACATAGTGAGTTCATTGCCACCCTGAACTACACAGTGATACCCTATCTCAAAAAACAAAACAAAGCAACAAAATCAGTGTTAATGTATACACAATACTTAAATAATAAGTTAATGTAAGTTCATTTTTAGCTACCAGTTTATCTAAGCTCATATTTTTCTATCACCCTAAATGAAAATTACACAGGTTTTTGCCAGACTTTTTGCTAAATTTGGTATCATCAATAGTCATGTTTTGAAAGGAAGAATGAAATTATTTTGTTAACGGCCATTTCATTAACCTGGCTTCTCTGAGAATTGACTTACTGTTTTATAAAATTAAGAAAATAATTTTAATTTCTCAATTAGTTTTAAAATTAAATGAAATAACATGTATACAATATTTAATTGATATTTGACCTATAGTAAAATATCTGTACTACATCCTGTCTTTTCACCATCTCACTTTCCTCCCCAAAACAAAATAAAGTATTTCCAGGCATAGTTTTTGGTGACATAGATTTTTTGACAAGGATTATAACTAGGAAATACAATTAACATTAAGGAAATGTTTTTCTAGAATTTGCCTAAACCTCAAAGCACCAAAATTATTCCTGTCAACAGTCCTTTTATTTGTACTACACAACCTAGTCTCATACAGGGAAGGCACAATTCTCTATCTTTATTCAGACATGTAAGATCTTATTTTAGAAGAAAGTATACAAGTGGAGGGAACTGCCTGCAGACATATATCACTGAAGTCAGGAAGTTTGTCAGCAAAGTTAATGATCCAGTAGCCTCAGCTGAGTTCCCAAAAGGTCTTTGCATCAGTGTTAAAATCACCATAAATAACAAGATAATTAAACTCTGTCCTAACAATCCGTTTGAAAAGAGATGTTCTGAATTTCTGAAAGCAAGGCATCAACAAGAGAAAAGGGAAAGTACAGGATTTGTGCTTCTTTGATTCATTGTCCTTCTGTTTCCTATTCAAAAAAGATTCATGTAAGCCTTCTTTTGAGGTTTTTGCATCTTTGGAAATTCTCCTGAGTAGAAATCAAAAAGAAAGAGAAGAATATGGCAGGGGAGAATGCGTTATAGGTATACAATGATTTCCACTCTTAGTTCAGGGAAAAGAAAGGAAGCTGAACTGTCAATATTACTGCGCCCTTCCCCACAATGTAGAAACTGTACCCTTAGTTTCTCAGTGCTCCTTCTTCAACATTACGTTACATCAGATCCTGCTGAATTATTGCAAGAATATTTCAGGTGCTCTTTTCAAGACCTACTCTAGTTTTACTTTAGATCTGCTTCTATATCACTCCTGGAATGAACTTTCTAAAACAAAACTTGCTCATACATTTCCCCTGCTTCAAGTCTACAATAAATCTATTGCCCTTTGAGTAGATGTCAGCCTTCAAATTCTGAACCTGCATTTCCAGGCTCTTCTCAGGTCATAGAGAAATAGAACATGAAAGGTTCTTAAAAATGCTATGGATTGTAGACAGGAGAGAAAGCAGCAATGTAAGGTCCTGAGTTCAATTCCTAGTACTGAAAAAAAAAAATTATGAAAAAGTTACAATTTCTGATCAAGAAACTGATGTAAAACTAAGTACCATACACAAGTTTCAGTGCCTTAATCTATTTTTTAGTTGTCATGTGAAGTTTTTTATTTAAATTACCTGTCTGCTGATAACTCAATTTTCCTTTAAGATAATCAGTTATTTCTTTAAAATGACCAACTAAGATGGATCTCGCATTTCTTATTGAACTTTTGATTTTAATTTGTGCTGAATTTCTTTTTCCTTGATGCATATCACTTTGTTTCCATTTGATACATGAAGTACACTGCCCAAATAGGTTGAAAACATTTTGTTATTTCATACATATTATATATTATTTTCAGTTTTTTCCTGCAGAGGCACTACATTTGACTACCACAGTCCATTCAGGAAAACCAAAAGCTCATTACCTATTTATCCCTCTGTCACATTAATTATATTAATTTAAAAATTAGTTACATCTAAAAGTAGAAAATCAACATTTCTTTGACTTTAATCAAGATGAGAAAGTAGATAGCCTTCAAAAGCTATGGGTCTCTCACATAATACTTTAAAGGTATTGGTAAATAAAACTGACAAAATAAGTCACAAGTAGGGTTCAGTGAATAGTAGACATTTGAAAAAGTTGCTTTGTGTTTCAAATATGAATAACTCCTTTGAAATGTGAAAGACATAAGACAAGCTGCGCTCAAATGATTACAGCTTTTGGAATTAAAATAAGTTAGGACAAACACTAGCTCAATTCTTAAGGAGGACAGGCATTGTATACTTCTAAAGGAACAGTGAAAGAATTTAAATAAGCTTTGGTTTTAATGAGAATGACATTGCATGTTTTTAAAGATATTTTCTGTCATCTTTATTTTATTCTCCTTTTTTAACATAGTGTAGCTACCAGACTGGATTTCAAACTCATCACCTCTCCTGAGATAATACACGGAATGGTTTGTAAATGACTAGGGTAAGCCTTTGTGGTTTCTAGACTGTTACAGTCACAAAATAATTTAGGGTCAATAGATCAGTAGCAATTCAATTTTCTACTTTCCCAATATCTTTATCAAGACAAATTACCATACAGCAATATCAGAAATAAAAGAAAGAACATTTTACTTAGAAAAGAGTAAAACGTACTCTTTTCAATGTACTTAAACAAAATTTAGTATTAAATATCTGTCACTTATTTGTTATTGTATTTCAACCTTAATACATTGATCATTTTTGCTATACTATATTCAATATATAAGGCTTGCAATGTAGTAACCAAATTGATATTTGTTGAAGGAAAAAATAAACGAAAATTCCTTTTTTAAAAGTCAGCAACTACATCTTGCAGACACACAGGAATGTATAAATAAGTATATATTCATGTAATTGTACTGTTGTATTTATTTTTTAGAACTTTGAAAATGTCATTAAAACCTTTCAATAGCCCATGGTCCTGCATTTGGTCACCACTCATCTAATGCCTATTTACATAGCTGATGTCCATTTTCAGCCATCTGTACATATTGTCAGAGGTAACTCTCATGCATTTACTGGACAAGGAAGATTAAGTGGCATAATGCCCATAAAAGCATTTTTTAATCTTTAAAGCACTAACTAAATATAAGGCTTTAGTACTGGTGTGGCTAAGATATTGTCTTGGAAATCATATAAACAAGTTCTAAACTAAACCAAACCTAACAGAAAAAAGAAAAAGAAAACCAAAAACCATCAAACAAGGAAACATTGCCTACTTAGAAGTCATAAATTTATGTCAAGTTTTAGAAACAAAATTTTCCCACAGGAGTAAATACAATGGTCATTTTTAGTTGTTTTGCTACATCATTCTGCCTCATTCAGAAATTGTAAAAATGTAAAAATGAAAGTGTCAGGGTATAATAATTTCTTGACACTATCGTGTTAAATATAGATATATCTTACCAGTTTTTGACAATAATAGAGCTATGATTCTACTGTAGGAGATAAAAGCTTTCTTTGTAATGAATTTTTTTAAAGATAATATTCTCTGCTAAGGCTGACTGGGTGATTTGTAGGAACAATATGTGCCTTCCATTTTGTGTATTTCAGAAGTGAGGACAGTTGACCACTGAAAACACATAAAACCCCTATGTAGCTTCAAATTCAGTACCTGTGTAAATGACTTAATCAACTAAGAAATGACAGGCCATTTCCCTCTACTGGAGCTCTTGTGACCCCATTCATATTAGCAGGGTTGTATTTGCATACCGTAACTTTCACATATTCGGCTCATCATTTAAATTTCACAAAGATACAGCCTCACATGTGGGCTCATATTAATGGCGATTACTAGAAACATTAAGCCCTTAACTTAATTCGAATATGTTAGGTACTTTTTCCTCTGTAAGTCTTTGCTTTGGAACAAATGTAATGTCAGCTGTTTAAATAGCTTGAATGAGATGAGGACAATGATGGGAGAGAATTCAGTTCTGGATTCTAAACAGGCAACAAAAAGTCCTTTGTCAAAATATAGAGAAAGAGTTCTTGATGTATCATTAGAGCCAAGATTCTATTGTAAGAGCTAAGATGTTTGTCAGGCTGAGAAAATCTTCTGCAAAAATGATAAATCTACTTTTTTATTTGATAAATTAGGATTAGGCATTTAGTTTGTACCAATAGTTTTTCCAGAAACTCAGGATAGAAAGATACAATTTAAAAAATTTCCCCCATGGAGATCATCTTCTAGTACATATTTCAGAGATAATAAACCAAATTAATAAATTATGTACCATATTAAAAAGTAATAAGTGATGGTGACAAAAATAAAATGTGGGTAGGAGGTCATGTGCTTAAATTAGGAAGTCCAGAAAGTTTACTAAGTTACTGATAAGTGAATGAAGTTTTAATTTGAGGAACCTAGTGGTGAGAATATCTGGAGGGAGATTGCTGTAGCAAAGAAAACAGTAAACTCAAAGCACTGGAGGTGGAAATTAGATTGACCTTTGTAGCCGGATTGGAGTGGAAGAGAAAAGGAAGAAGGTGGGTATGGATGAGGAGTTAGAAGTTAGAAGGGGTATATGTGTGCCTGGAAAAATATTATCAAGATTGGTTTATACTGTAGTGAAATGATAAGTCTGTTCAATAGATTTTGAAAAAAAGACAAACTTGTAAGTTTAAGTTGCTATATTGAACTATAGCCAATTATTTCAAGTATTATGTGAACTAGAACAAATTGCATACCTGTCACTAAGCCTCCTAATTTCACATTAAATCTTACTTGTCCTAAATTGAGTATATGTGTTTTTCTTTAATGTTGGTATATGAAGAGATAAAGACCTAGAATTACCGACAGGACAATGTAAGATGAAATTAAGTAAATTTGAAAAACACATGCACATAAAATTTCTTTCTAGCAAAGTAACAAACTATCCTATTAAATTCAAATATGGGAAAAAGAAGCTGGGCGTGGTGGTGCACGCCCTTAATCCTAGCACTCAGGAGGCTGAGGTAGGAGGAGCGCTGTGAATTCTAGGCCTGCTTGGGCTACAACTGGAGCACAAGGCTGGTCTGAGTCACATAGTGCGACCCTGCCTCAAAGAACTAATGGCCAGGAGTTTGGCTCAGTGGCTTAACCACCTGTCTGACAGGTGTGAGGTTGTGAGTTTGATGCCTGGTGCTGCAAAAAGAAAAAAAAATACGGAAAAGGTTATCTTCTGTTACTATTACTATACATATTTATTTAGAAATTTTAATGAATGTAGTAAGTCAAGAAAATGCTGTTATTTGTGTAAATAATAAGAATGTAACTCAAATAGTCTGTATTGTTTAGTTATTGTGTATCTAGAAAATTCAAAGCTTCTGAGAAAAACTACAAATATTATAAAAGGAATTTGAATTATATAAATATCAAGTAGTTTTTGTCTATACCAACAATAATTAGAAACTTAAAAAAACAAGAACAGTGAAAAACACTGTCATAATTAAATAAGAATACAAAATTTTCATAAAGCACAGTTTTTTTGAAAAGATGCAAAACAGTGAAAATTTTCATAAAAATAAAATTGACTCCTTATTTTTTACTAGGCCAGTAAATATTAAAAGTTAAACTTTCTGAAATTTTAAAACTATTTTTAGAAATAAAATAAGTCTTACAGACCATCAATATTTCAGAAAAATACAAAATTTTGAAAAGAATAATTAGGGTGGCAAGCCTTATCTATATTACATGTAATAAGCAATGTTATAAAAATATGACCACAAAAGAAAATACAAGAAAACAATGTCATTAAGGAGAATCTAAGGTATGTATTAGTATTCAGAAATGATAGTCTCTAAAAAAAATAAAACGATATATGCAACATTATTTTAATTTCAGTGGGACACTTTTATGTGGACACTTCTGCATATCAACCTTAAAGAAAACAATGCTGAACTCCTTATTGCAGTTTTTAATGAAAGTCTAGCTGGCTAAAATGAGTAAAAGTGAAAAATATTTAAGTAAAACTATCTTTTTTTTTTTTTTTTTGCGGCACCGGGGATCAAACTCACAGCCTCACACCTGCCAGGGCAGGCGCTTAAGCCACTGAGCCAAACTCCCGGCCCTGGTTTTTTGAGGCAGGGTTGCACTATGTAGCTCAGGCCAGGCTTGCACTCGCGTTGTAGCCCAAGCGGGCCTCGAACTCACAACGCTCCACCTACCTCAGCCTCCCAAGTGCTGGGATTATAAGTAAAACTATCTTGATTTTCAGAGAAACTGTGTTGATTAGGAAGGAAAATTCAGAAGCTTTAAAATAAAAGAATCATATTAGATTATAAATATAAAGAAAATGGTAAAGTTTCACATAGATCCGAAAAAAATCAAGTGACTATTTGTGGAAAATGTGTTTGCCAATAATCATAAAACCAAGAAGAAATATGGAAGCCGGGCGTGGTGGCGCGCGCCTTTAATCCCATCACTCAGGAGACTGAGGTAGGAGGAGCGTTGTGAGTTCGAGGCCGGCTTGGGCTACAACGTGAGCGCAAGGCCAACCTGAGCTACATAGTGCGACTCTGCCTCAAAAACTAGGGCTGGGAGTTTGGCTCAGTGGCGTAAGCACCTGTCTGGCAGGGGTGAGGCTGTGAGTTCAATCCCCGGTGCCACCAAAAAAAAAAAAAAAAAAAAAAAAAAAAAAAAAAAAAAAAAAAAAAAAAAAAAAAAAAAAAAAAATATATATATATATATATATATATATATATATATGAAGATGAGAAAACCATATTCCTATCGATTAGAGAAGAAAAAGAGTGAAAAAGAGTAGAGGGAAAAAAGAGTAAAAGTAAAATTGAAAAACATGCATTATTATAATGTCAACATATATAAATATTGCATGTTACAAAATATGAAAGGACACAATACAAAGCCTCAGAGTGGAAAAAACAAATAAAAATAAAGATTTGAATTTTGGAAAATATTCTTCTGACTTTCTGTTACATTAATAACAGTATCTGTAAAACTTATTAAAATAAAGCAAATAATTAGCCAGATTTCAAGATTGAAACAAGTAAAACATCCTTGTGAGTCATCCCAAAAAGCAAAGATTTTCAGTCATATCTTGAGATATTAGAAGAGAATAAAGATTTTTTAAAGTGTTTTGAATTAATGATTGAACCATTTCTAATCAGCTTTCACCCTCTTAGCCAACAAGTGTAAAACAAAGACAGCCATTCTCAAGAACGTGTGGCTATAATGTGCGAGGTCTGAAAGGTATTAAGATCAATAAACCATTGCTCACATTTTCAAGGATCTTGTAATGAAAAAAAGAAAACAAAAAATGAAAAATCACAGACATCGTAAGAAGTTGGTGAGATTTCTGCTGGAGTTCAGGAGGTGCTAAAAAGAGGAAGGGAAATATCTTACATAACAAACTTGAATTTACAGATAAAAGACATGTAGTCCTTCCAGGGAGAAAACAGTTTGTAAACATCATAAGCCTGGTTTGTTTGGGAACTGTAAGAATTGAGACAGAAAATTTGAAACAATAGCATTTGGAAGGTGTACAAGTCATCAATTCTGATATGCAGCTGGTATGCATTACCACAGGTTATTTATTAATTGCTTATGATTTGCATCTATTTTGATTGGCCCTATGTCAGTAGGTTTTAAATATTTTAAATCTCAATTCAGAGTGTACTGGGAAATCATTGATCGATTCAGACCATATGTTAAAGGGCAGCATATGCCAAATTATGGAGCTGAATATGACAGTGAAAGACAGTCAACTAAAATTATTTACAGAATGATAAGACAATTTTTTAAATAACTGTTAGAAAAAGAGGAAAGATAGGATAAAGGGGAAAATAGCCATTTTAATCCATCTCATCAATTCAATTTAGCAAATGAGAAGAATAAAATAACTTTATTAAAATATTATTATCTATACCCAAAGAATATATTCCTTAGTGTACATCACATTTTAAAATTTTAGATAAAATTAATTTGCTCAGGACTAAAGAAGGATGTATTTCACATGCATATCTACTCTAATTGCTTTGAACATTATGTTCCATGATAATGAAATAAAAACTTCAAAAGCCTTTATTCTTCGTCTTTTTTTCTCCTGTCAAACACGGTGCTCAAACCTTACTTACTAAACTTACCAAAGCAGTATTCTTAGAAATTCTCCCATGACCCATCAGGAGCTCTTAAATATCAAGGACATTTTATTTTAAGCGTGGAGTTTATGTGCAACCCACTGATACTTCTGAATAAATATTAAAATCATAAGACTTAACAGTATTGCATAAATACACAAAGCCATCTCCACAGCTAAAAATCTCTGGATTAGAGTTAGCAAAGTTTTTCTGTAAAAAATCAGTCAGTAAATATTTTAAGCTGTTTGGGTATATGGTTGCTATTATAACCATTCAACTCTACCAGTGTAGCTCAAAACAGCCAAAGACAGAACATAAATGACTATGACTGTGTGCCAATAAGACTTTATCATATCTTCTGTGAATTCCAGATCATATCAGTTTTCCAGAGAATAGAAAAGCAAAAGACCTTGAGTTAACTTCACCAAAGGATAATGTATTTGCCTTGTTTAGCCATCAGTGTTTTCCCACACTTATAAAACAACTTCACAGTGTTCACTGAAACCTAAATTTTTGTTACAGTGGAGATTTTCTGAAGAAAAAATAGCACTGTGTTTCCAATACTCCATCTAATCATTGAATTCTTGTTTACAAGAAGTTAAATTGTTCCATGTTTTATTTATATTTTAAAAACGAGAAAACTCTTTTTCTAAAAATCACCTCCAACTACTATTTTCTTTTGTTAAAGATTTTCTGCTTTGTCAATTATGAACATACATGAATATTTTATACTATAAGGATCAAATTTATTACTGATCTTAAATATTATTAAAGATTCAGAGTTGGCTTCCTGCACTGGTGAAGAGTACAGGCTACCTTCCATTGTCCTCTCTGACATTTACCACAAGTGTGATACTTTCATTTTCTTACCAGAAATTTCTTTTATTTTTAAAAGTTTATTAGTACATGCTCACAGGACATATTGATCACACCTCTCATGGGGAGTCAGCCTGTGTGTACAGTGCATCTAACTTTGTATTCCCTGTCCCTCCCCTACCTCACTGCTCCATCTGACTCCTGGTCTCCTTCTCCTTTGCAACAGCTCTATTCAATCTTAAGAAAACTAGTTTTCTGTCTGCACTTCAGTCTCCTCAGTTATAAAATGAGATTCATAATAATAACCTCCAAAATAGGATTTTCATCAAAAGTCAATTAATTAATACATGAAAACAACCACTTAGAACAATGTTTGATAAAATTTTATAATTGGCCATTATTATCATCCAATTATTAAGACCATTTTATTTATGCATATTTGGGAAGTACAAAAAGTTCCAAATATACCAAATAATTTGAGATTTAACAAGCCCTTAAAGCACGAGGCTTCATAAGCTTCAGCATTATAGGCTGGTTTCACTCTAGAAACAGACATACTTCTGAGCATTAACATCATGGCCATCTGTTTTACTTTTGGAAATTTCAGAACCATAACACCTTCCAGGGTGACTAGCATCATTTTAGTGTTAGCTTTCCTTCTGGTAAGCATGGTGACTGTTGATGAGATAATATTTCTGAGTTTCAGATTCTACATCAGTAAAGCCCACCTCACAAGGGAATTTTGAAAGATAAAAGAACTATCTCAGCCTGGACATTTGAGGTGGTTTCCACTTCACAAAAGGAAAGAAAAATTGGGAAGGAAAACCTGGATTGTCTCCAACACCTCCCACCTCTCTCACCTGGAGATAGTTTTACTTATCTGGTAAGACGAGAAGGGGCTCAGCACTTATGACTTGGTCTCTTCTTATGGAACAATCTGTTACCCGAACCTGAGACATTTTCCATTAGTTGTTCTAAAAGTTATCTAACATAGGGACGTCCAAGATTGCTGAACCCTCTCTGTGACTGTTTCTGGAGCAGGGTTAGAATGTTCATTTAGTCAGTGATCAAACTTTTGGTCTCCAATTAGTTAATACACATTAATTTCCATGACTCATCCTGTTGATTTTTAATTTGAGAAATAGGCTGTTATTTAATCAACCTTTAAAATCCTAACAGTAAGAATTCATTACAGGGCTGGGGACTTAGCTCAGAGGTTCAAGAACTTGCAAAGTTGTGCAAAGTTGTGAGTTCCATCCCAGGTATATATATATAAAAAAAATCAGTACAGTATTTTATGTGACAGTACATATACAAATCAGCTGTTATTTTAAGAATATTTTTATTATAGTGTAGCCAAATATTTCTCTCCTCATTATTTATAACAGATGAAGTAATACGTTTGAAAGGTACTACAGGAAACTAGTCATTAGCAGTGCAGTTCTCTGGGTTTTCAATCTCTCCTGACAATTTCTCAACTCACTGCAACCCACTATACACATACACACACACACACACACACACACACACACACACACACCCCTCTTCTTCACTTGTCCCTAATTTACAACGAAATGAGGGGGCTATCATGTGATATTCCTATTTGCAAATGTTTAGGCATATTAGTTCCTAACAAATTTCTGTTTCTGTTCTAATTCTGGAGCTTTCTCAATCAGTTTGTTTCCTCTTCTTGTGCTTTAAATCCTATCTATTCCCACATTTTTCAGGATTTTTTTTACTATTAATTCCTCCCTTTCATTAATTTCATTCCATGTTTTTCCAGTGACCCAAAATTAAATGACCAATTAAATTAAGAAAATTCTCCTTGACTGGTTTTTGAATGCAATATTCATATTCTTACAGCCATTAAAAAAGAAAATAAATGCATAAAGTTTGACATTTTTCAAAATGTTATAAACAAAACCAAATCAAAATACAATATATCCAATTCTCCATGATTAATATATTTCTTATGTAACACAAAATATGTATTGGTAGAAAAAAAAAGGAAAGGAAAATAAAATTAAATATTAAGCAAAAATTTTTGTCATGTTTCAAAGTACTACTTTTTCTAATTATAATGTGCTTGTATAAATTAATTGAGAAAAATAACTAGAAAAAATGAAATATATAAACGAAATATTTCAGGGCAAAATATAGAAGCATATTCACATATCACTTATTATAATAGGGAAAGTGTACAACATCACTTATGCTTGCAAAATTAATATGATGAAATTTTCACTTAAAAGATTAACAAATACAAAAAACTTAATAACACTTTATTGATGAAGATATAGAAATACAAGGGTTTTTCACCATGCAGCTTTGTTCAACACTTAAGTTCTATTTCATGATCATAACGTACATATTTGCAAAGAAATCAAAATGCTGTGCTAAAATGTCATTATCTTAATATCATTTTCTCTCCGTAGAATTTGTCATCCTCACTCCTTATTACATTTCTACAAACCCTGTAGTCCACCGGTCATTTCCTCACCTCCTACTCCCTTCTTAGCTATTTCATTTTTATTCCCTTGTGACCCTTCCATTCAATTGTATTTTGCTAAATGATCAATTATATCCACCTCAATAAATCAGAATCCCTGTCAGTATCATTTTTATTTGATCTAAGTGATTACTCACCAAAAGTCTCTACTGTTTCCATGATTTAGTAGTCTTGGCCTTCCTACATCTCTGGATTTGCTTTTCCTTATCTCCTTTGCACAGTTCAACATTTTCCCGATCATTAAAGATACTCAGGTCTCTTGGTAAATCATTAAGCCCTCTCTCTTTTGATTCTACACCATCACGTCTTTAGTTACAGAACAGATTGCTGTGACGATTCATTCCATTCTATTTATCATTTATTTATCTTTTTGGAGTTCTAGACTCACATATTGTCTGTTTTACATATTTTCATGTTTGAAATACTATCAAAAACTGACCTCATGTTCTTCTCATCTTGTCCTTGATTCTTTTTCCATGATCATTGTCTCAGCAAAGACACTGTCATACATATTGTTATATAACATATAAGTGTAGGGGTCATTCTTGATATTCTCCCCACATTCTTGTACACAATATCAAATGTATTCTAAGCTCCTGTAAATTTGTAATTAGTAAATAACTCTTCGTCCACCACCTTTTCACCATTCACGTATCACAGTCCACAATTGTATCCTGTCTGCAGAGTACTGGTTTCCTTGCATCCATATTATCCCATTTAATCTATATTCTACATTCTAAAATTATGTCTTAGAAAATAATATCTCATTTTCTCACTGTCATAAAAATTATTTCATAATATATATTATGTAATATATATTAATATATATTATACTTCATACCATATATATACACAAAAACACAGACACATGCACACACACTTCTACACACACACACACACACACACACACACACATACTACACAGTGCAAGGCCCAAAGTGGTGTCTCAGAGACTTCTTTTCAAACTCTGAACTCGCAAAAAAAAAAAAAAAAAAAAAAAAAAAAAAAAAAAAAAAAAAAAAAAAAAAAAAAAAAAAAAAAAAAAAAAAAAAAAAAAAAAAAAGGATATGCTTTCAAAAGGGCCGGGAGTTTGGCTCAGTGGCTTAAGCGCCTGTCCTGGCAGGCACGAGGCTGTGAGTTCAATCCCCAGTGCCGCAAAAAAAAAAAATAAATAAATAAATAAAAAATAAAAATAAAAAAAAAATAAAGGATATGCTTTCAAAAGCACCCTCCAAACTCTGAACTCAAACTACATGGTTCAAAAAATTTTGCATGCAAACTCAGGCACATATTGCTAAATAATGACTGGTTGTAGACTGAACAGGATATGATGATATGATTAGCCTAGGCGTCTCAATTCAAATATAGATGACCAGAAAAACAAAATCTAGTAAAAGTGGGGCATACTTTGACTTTATTTGCATTAAAGATATATCAAAAAGTCTCAGAAATTTTCCAGAATTTTTTCCTAGGTTTCTTTAATTTTCAAAGTATTATCAAAAACAATAGAACACAAATAATGCAAAACAAACTATCCTTATCCAAGTGTTGAAAAATATATTTAGTTAAAAGTCTTTTCTATTTCTAATACATAGAATGGATAAATTTGTAATCTTGTTTATTCACTTAACCCATAGGCTCAATCTTCTCTTCTGTAAACTAAGGATATTAATACCAAGCTTGACATACACAATATTGTTTAGAGTATTAAATGAGACTCTGTATGTCTCTTTTGTTCTTTTTCCTTTTCTCCTCACTCCTTCACCTCTCCACCACTCCTCATAAACTCAATGAAAGTAATTTTTCTACCCTTCAATTTAATGACACTGAGCAGTCCAGCGAAGACAATTGTACTTCTTTGCAGATAGCTTTTACTTGAAATAGATGTTTTAGTGATATACAAGAATAAAGACTAACTACAACTAGGCAACAATGGTTTTACTAGAATAATATGGTTTTACTAGAATAATGGTTTTACTAGAATAATAGTTTGGTTTTACTAGAATAATATGGTTTTACTAGAATAATGGTTTTACCAGAATAATAGTAATGGTTTTACTAGAATAATAGTTTATAATTCAATTGGTAAGATATTTGTTAAACTCATTCTTTCCATTTTCCAACAATATTAATGACTGACCACTTACAAAGAAGTACTACTTATGATCCTCTAAAGCATTTATAATTTAAATCCATTTCATTTGTTGGCCTGATAATAGTCATCAAAATGAAAGACAAATACTCTCAATTCAAATAAATGCACGGTTGCATAGATAAATAGAACTATCTTTAAACAGTGATAAAATTATTTTTCTAATTTCATATTCAAGTTTATTTTTTGTAAATAATATGTTACCAATAACACTTTCCTAGATCTAGAACTATAACAGTTATTCATTCTAAAATACATATAAACCCCTTTACAAATGCTATTACTGTTCAGATTATTGATCTCAGTTAGCTGTAAGGGACAAAGTGTTTAGCAATACTATTTCAGGAATCTGAACAAGGCATTTTTATTGCCCTGAAACTGCAGCTTTTTCAGAGCTCAATGGAAACACCCAGGGGCCAGGTCAGTATCACTAACATTCTACTCATGTATAGCACAGGTGGTGGGGTATGTTGATACACGAGGTTGTCTAACAGCAGAGTTGTTTTCGTCCTGCCAAACACGATTAATTGACATATTAAACATGGGTGATTCCAGGGAACTGAAGAAATTTATAAGTGACTACAGTTGTTAAAAATTGAAATGTCTGGCAAGATCTGAAGACAGTTGCTTTTCCTACAACTTTGACTTTTAGATCCTAAGAACAAGTTATCCAAGTTTGAGTTGGGGGAAGCATAGAGGCAAAGAGTATGAAAAGATACATACAAACAAAATAATACAAAAAAATCTTAAAATACTAAAATAAGTTACAAGTTGAACTCAGAGTTTTATCTGTGTGATGACATTAATATTAGATAATAATTTACATTAAAATTACCTAGGATTATTTTTTGTTGACTTGTGGTCTATGTAGAACCAGTTACTTGCTATTAGACTATCAATTCTCCCCTGTTTCTATTCCACAGGATGCAGGTTAGTTAAGAATAATGCTGGATTATAAGTCATTGTAAATGGGTTGTTCTGTGGCTTTAGACACACTATCCAAACTGTGGGAGTGTGTTTCCTCATTTGAAAAATAAAAGAGAATTTTTCCTCATTTGTGAAATGCAAGAGGGTTTCTATTAAATTTTTGCATACAAAAATTAAAAATTTTACTTCTGTTCTACTGTACAACTATCCAATATTTGCTTTTTTTTTGTACCATAAATCAAACATGTGACCTCATACTTGCCAGGCAGACACTGTGCTGCTGAACTACCAATATTTACTTATTCCTTAGTGTTTCTCTATAGAATAGAGATTATAACAGTACTCAACATGCAGATTGTCCTTAGAGGTACTTTTTCATTGCACTTATTACTATCTGTAAACTCAATTGAACTAATAATTATTGTTGGTTTCATTCGTTGATGTATTCCAACCACTTTAACATAATATTTTTCAAATAAATGCTTGAGGTGAAGTATGTAAAGCACTTAAATAATAACTGCCAGTAAAGATTTGACAAGTGGTCCTATTTGATAAAGGGTTCTGAAAAAAAATGGTTTCATTAACACTCAGAGTACCATATCACTATGACAGTAGAAAAGGTAGCGTTATTTGAGAGAGAAGCTGAAGCCCATTTGCAAATATTTGAAAGAGTATCATATGTTAGTTTCAAAGCAAAATTATGAGCCAACAGATGATATGTACATGGAAATACTTCTAAAATTCAGAATAGGAAAACATTTCTAACAAATATTCTTAAAGATGAAATGAACTAGTGCTCATTAAGTGTGAAATATTGTATAACCAATCAATGAAAGAATTTGAAACATCTAACTAAAAGTTATGAATATATTATTGCATGAATTAAATGACTTAAAAAACTCTATGTATTTAATGTATTCAGAATAAATAGGTTGAATTTTGATTTTGTAAAATAGGAGTAATAAAATCATAGATGGGAAAAGCACATATACTAAATTCCTATCTTTTGTTGAGATGAATAATGTCAGTCTAATTTCTTGCCATCTAATGCTAAGAATGGTGGCATAAGATAGGAGGTGCCCGATTATCTATTTCCTATAAGAAAAAAGAAAACAGGACTGTTTAATGCCAACTTCTTTCCTGCTATTTTGTCCCAGTAGTAATACTTCTCTGTGGACTACAAGAATAATGTAACTGGGTGTGCTCTTGAGTTGTATGGAACTGACTGCCACATCACTTCTAAGTAGGGATGAATTTAGACAAAATATATAACATCAGTGAAAAAGAAATGTCACTCAGTATAATTTTTTGAAAGATGTATGGCCTCATTCCAAAATAACCCCTCAATCTACTGCCACTTGATTAAAGAGAAAAGAATTAGGTACATAAAGTGACTGTCAGAAAATGTATGTAAGCATGAACTATGTCTGTCCACAGAAGGTCAGTTAAGCATAAAAGAAGTATATTTACAAGTCATCAAAGTTAATGGCAAGTAAAAAGACTTTCTATTGTGGATATAAATACTGCAAAAGGTGGTGGTTTTTGAGATTATGTAATACATGATAACTTTTTAAAGATGTGGAATGAAAGTTTAGAACCTACTATTACCATCAAGAGTAAACTTCATTCACACATTCAAAATCATAGTAGCCACTTACTGACTGTAATAGTTAATTTAATGCATCTATTACACTAGGCCATGGGTTCTCAGATATTTAGCCAGATAGTATGCAGGTCTGTCTGTTTTTGAATGACAATACTTGAATCATAGACTGAATAAAGCAGAAGAATGCCCTCTCCAGTGCGGATGGACCTCACTCAGGCCTTAAGACCTGAATAAAAGGAAAAGCCTGATGAATAAAATAAGGCACTGGTTTTTCCAACTTTCAGACCTGGACTGAACCATTGGCTCTTTCTGGGCCTCAAGTTTGAGATTTGACCTTAACAAGCTTAGTTCTCTGGTTCTGTACTCAGTATGGAGTTAAACATCAACTTTCTTAGGTTTCAAACCTTCCAAATGCAGATCCTGTGACTTCAGAATCTCCTTACTTACATAAATTACTTCTTTATAATAAATGCAATACACGCATATATGTATACACAATTATTTCACGTTACATGTATGTGTACATTAACTTTTTATTGTTTTTTTGGGAGAACTTGTGGAATACTCTGATTCAACAATGTCAGGAGGGTTGACTTGAGTTGTGCTAATCAAGTGACTTTCCTGGATAACTAAACCCAATCCCTGTAGAAGCTAAAGTGCTAGAATTTTGTCTGGTAACAATCTTAGTGTTCAGACAAATTTTTTTGTTTTTTTTTTTTTTTTTTTTTTTGGCGGCACCGGGGATTGAACTCACAACCTCACACCTGCCAGACAGGCGCTTGAGCCACTGAGCCAAACTCCCGGCCCTGGTTTTTTGAAGCAGGGTCGCACTATGTAGCTCAGGCCAGCCTAGTGCTCACGTTGTAGCCCAAGCCCGCCTCGAACTCACAACGCTCCGCCTACCTCAGCCTCCTGAGTGCTGGGATTAAAGGCGTGCACCACCACTCCCGGCTTTATCAGACAAATTAATGAAATTTTGAAATATAAAATATTGAGTTAATTTCACATGCTTTAAACATTAATTCGGACATCAAATTTTCATTTCCAACTGCAAATAGTATAATTCTATTTTATAAACCAAGCATCCATAGCTGTTCTCAAAATCAGTTTTAAAAATAAAATGCAGCAAGGTAGATATGTGAATATTTCCCAAAATAATCATTCAAGCATGTAAGAATTTATCTCATTTTCTTACACTGATTATTTTTGAGACTGTAAGGACTCATCAACTTCACATGTTGATTTCTGTTACCATTAATCAGCACACAGCATATCTATTTATTTTCCATGACTTTTTCCAGCACTGGTATTTTATGATATTTAAACTCTTCATCTGGAACACATGTTAAAATTCTAAAACATCTGTTCTTATGCACCATAAGATATCCTGAAATACCATGAAATGTTTGGCATTAATTATGTATAAGTTTTTTCATTGTCACTCACCTGCCCAGAAGCAGAAATTCTCCTGCGAGACCCAGGCGTCTCATAGCCATCAGCAGACCCCTCACTGTCATGCCCTCGCAGAAGCAGGCCACCACCCGAGCCTTGGGCAAGTGACTTGTGAGTTTTTTCAGGAGCTTGTCAAAGCTCTGCTCCCCTGCATTGCTGTAGATTTTGTAAGAGTGGGCGATGCAAATTCCTTCCTTGGCAGACATATCTTTGAAAGCTTCCATCCCACTTTCTCCATAGTTGCCTGTGAGAAAACACAGATATTGAAAGGCATAGTTGCATTACTTAGATACAATTAGAATGCAAAAGCGTTAGAACCGTGAAGATCATTTGACAATGTTAGACTTAGAACTCAAAAAGGTGAATCCAAATTTTCGCTCATGTCACACTTTGTATCTAAGTGTCCCACCTTAAGGCCGCATGTGCTCATAGGTGAAGCTTTTGAGAGGTAAGTGAATTGTGCAGGCGCTTGATACTTATCAGTGGGTAAGTCCTCTGGTGAACTTGTAGCTAAATGGGATGTTAGGAGGTGAAGTGTAGTCAGAGGAGGTGGGTCACTTGGATGTGGCTCGGCAAAGTATATTTTCCTTCCTCTTCCCGTTATCATATGCTATCCTTTCCACTGCCATTTCTCCTTCGCCATGCTCCTGTACCATTCTATCCTGCCTTTTCCATTCATCTGAAACCTGTACAAACTGTGAGATAAAATAAACTTTTCCTCTTCTAAATTGTTGGTGTTGGGTATTGCATCTCAGCAATGACAGAAGTAACTAAGACAACTCTTTTACTGACTTGTTAATTTGAGGCAAATTGTAGCTGAACTGCATTCTACATAGTTGCATAGATATTTTGTATTTTTATATAAAAATATAGATGCTGAATTTTTTTATATAGTACTTGTCTTTCTGTTCCTAGCTTATTTCCCTTAATATAAAGTTCTTCAATTCCATCCATGTTTTCACCAGTGATAGGATTGCATTATTTTTTATGGTTGAATAGTATTACACTGTAATACTATAATATATATATACCAACCTCCACCCACAGATTATATACTGCAGGTTCCGCTTCCTCAACTTTGCCATGACCGATTTTCATGAATCTCAGAAGTCCAATTATATTTTGCATCTTAGATGGATGAAGATTACTTTGAAGAATTCAGGAGTCCAACTGGCCTAAAAATCATCTCGACATAGAACAGGGAATTTCAAATAGGAGTAGTAAATTTCAAATGAATAAGGAGTGGGCATTTGGTTGCAGATGTTTTAAATGTCTAGAAATAATTTAGAATGTAGATTTTCCAACAATCCTGTGGATTTCAGTGATGTCTATTCTAACATCACCCTTTTCATTTCCAATTCTACTGATTTTGAATTTTTTTCTCTTCTGGTTTGTTTTGCAAAAGGTTTATCAATATTGTTTATATTTTCAAATAATCAAATCTTGTGTATTCTTTTCATCTCTATCTCATTAACTTCAGCTCTAACCTTCATTGTTGTTTTCATTCTGTTAGGTCTGGACTCATATTGCTATTGTTCTTCTAAAAGTTTGTGATGCATCATTAAGTTATGTATTTGAGATGTGTCTGATTTTTTAATTTAGGCACTCATAGCTATGAATTTCTTAGAACTGCCTTAGTCATAACTCATAAATTCTGGTATTTTTTATTTCCATTTTCATTTGATTCTAGGAATTTTAAAATTTCTTTCTTGGTCTCTTCAATGAGCTACTGATTGTTTCAAAGGTGAATTGTTCAATTGCCATGTGTTTGGATAGTTGCTGTGGTTTCTCTTGTTATTGATTTTTAATTGTGCATTAACAGTTTGGTTTGGGGAAAGTCGACTTATATATATATATAAGCAGGCTCCTTCTTAAAACAATTCTATGATAAAATATTATCTTCTCTTGATAGCTGATGGTGGCTGGGTGTTCGTTTGAACACATATTTTCTGATTTCTAACCATTGTGTGTGCCACTGTAATATACATGCCTTGTTGGAAAAGAGGTCATCGAACTTTGAAGGTGAATTTCTTGTACAGCACTGTTTTCATGGAAAAGTGCAATGAGCAAAGCATGGCCGGGTAGCTTGAATCCCAGCCAAAAACACCTGTGGTCAAGCTGCAAAATTTTTTCTCCAAAGTTAAAATTTTTTCTCTATGATGTTGGCAGGTGAGCAATCTAGTTATTTTGCAATTAAAAATGTTTAAAGGGTGCTTTCTGAAAAATATGGCATGGGCCATAAATTAATAATTTTATACCAATTGGAGTTATATTATTTTTTCTTTTTATCATTTTAAAAAAATTTTGCTTTTGTTTCACATCTTTGGTCATATAGTTTTACTATGGGACATACATGCACATAATTTACTGTGATAATCATCACTCTATGATCTCCTTTCTTGACCGCTTCAGTCTGACATTTCACAGGGTTTCAATATATTTCGAATATATCAATCCCACTATTATTCTTTGATTCATTGTCATCTGTGTTTTTCAACTGATTGTCTTGCATTTGGTGGTCCTTTTATTTGTGGTATCATGGATTAAAACCATATCCTTTACACTGAACTACATTCCAGCCTTTTTGTTAATTTTTAGTTTTAAGCCAGGGTCTTGCTTCATTGCTAAATGCTCAAATATGTGATTCTCCTGCTTCAGTTTTGCAAGGCTGGCTAATGTTTTGAAATAATGCTGAGGAATTTGCATAAATAATTTGAAATTAGTTAATATGATTATGATGGAAATAATGAAAATTTCCAACATATAGTCACAATTCGGTGGGAAAATACTTGAAAATTTCTTAATATTTAACATCTCTTCTTTTTTTTTTTTTTTTTTTTTTTTTTTGCAGCAACTGGAGATCAAACTCAGTCTCACATGTGCCAGACAGGCGCTTAAGCCACTGAGCCAAACTCCCAGTCCTAGTTTTCTGAGGCAGGGTCGCACTATGTAGCTCAGGCCGGCCTTGCGCTCGCGTTATAGCCCAAGCCAGCCTCAAACTCACAATGTTCCACCTACCTCAGCCTCCTGAGTGCTGGGATTAAAGGCGTGCACCACCACGCCCAGCTCTAGCATCTCTTCTAACATCTTCATTTTATCTTGTTTTTACTTATAAAGCACACTGTGTGAAAGCAGCTTGGATTAGAGAAGAGAACTTTGTTATTAGACAAACCTAACTGCAAATTTAGTTTGGAAAATACTAAAGTTTAACTTTTTGAAAGAGAAAAGTTACATTTTTTCATATTGAATAATATACTATCTATATCTGTATTTATCTATCTATCTGTCTATCTATCTATCTATATCATAGCTGGTATGTGGCCTGGACCCCATTAATTGCATCTATCAGTTTTATAAAGAATATCCTACACAGAGTTCTGCTACTCCCTCCTGGAGGTCCTAACATATAAGAAAAAGGTGGCATTACTACTGAAAATTAGATTCAAAAATGAGCTTAAATTAGCAGAATGAAATAAGATTTTCTAAACTGTACTCTTCAAAATTAAAATAATATGTGGGAAATCCCTGTCTCTTCTGTTTAATATTGCAGTGAAACTACAACTACTGTAAAACATCTCTAATACACGTGTGACATAAACTATTACAAAAATCATAATTTCAACTTAATTAAAAAGAAATCCACTGCAATCTGGGAACTGAAATGAGAATAAGTGAGATGAAAATATTTGAAATTTTGAAGTGTAGATATATTTTAGTAATGGATATAAAAACTTTGTTGTGGAATTACACATTTAAAATAATTTTATAAAAATGTATATAGGTTTCTTGAAGATTAATGAAGTAGATTTCACATAATATATATAATGAGAAAAAATAATAAAAGAAACATTTCTATTTCCAGCAAAGAATCAAGTCCATGGGAAAGGGAGTCATGCTATGGTATAAAACACGTAAGTAACATATGGCATTATTTTAAGCAACTGGTAGAAGAAGAGATCTATAGAACATTCTTTAAGAAACTGATGATATATAATCTCCCTCTGATTTTCTTTGACCAAACATTCATTTTGAAATCTCATTTCTTACTATTGTATTTCACATGTATCTTAGCTGTATTTTTTATCCATGCTCTTCCTCCCACCTGGTACATTTTTTTCTCCATTTTTCTTTGTTGCTATGTTACCCATTCTTCCTGGTTACACTCGATTCCCCACGCTGTAAATTCCATTAGGATGAAAACTACATCTTCTCCATGGTACAATCAAGCAAGTGCTTGAGGAAGTAACCAACCTATTCCAGTGCTTTTAAAATTCAGGTTCATAATATATTCGATAATGAGAACTTGGCTAAAAATACAACCTACAGCATTGATATTTTTCCTTAGGAACCATAAGCCACATCAAATAATATGTTTTATCAAGAAATTTCTAAACTTTTGGAGAATTTGGTAATGTATTTATTTATTTTATTTTATTTTTTGCAGCACCGGGGATCAAACTCACAACCTTGCGCCTGCCAGACAGGCGCTTAAGCCACTGAGCCAAACTCCCAGCCCTAGTTTTTTGAGGCAGGGTCGCACTATGTAGCTCAGGTCGTCCTTGTGCTTGCATTGTAGCCCAAACCGGCCTCAAACTCACAATGCTCCACTTGCCTCAGCTTCCCGAGTGCTGGGATTAAAGGCGTGCACCACCATGCCCAGTGAGTCTGAAATTAATTTAACTTAATATACAGCCTATATTATATATAAGTGCAGAAAAATATATAATTGTATGTTTTATTTTTCAAAATTGTAAGTCTCTTGAGGATACTGAATGCACTTATGCATCACTATGTACTGAATTGTATATCGTGATATATTGAATTATAATACATTACATAATGAGTTACATTTCATTACATACTATATTACATTATGTTACATACCAAATTACATAATGTACTAAAAGTGTATGCATATCATTGCATAATACGTACTCAGGTATATTCTGAACAGAAATGTGGCACTAGAATGACTCTTAAAAAGAAAAATTCTGGAGGATTCAATTTGTCCAAACAAGAGAATCGATTAGATGATGAAAGAATACCCAACACACTTCTTCAGAAAGCATTCACTTTAGGAAATACTAATGCACTTTAAAGAAAATTACTGGGCTTGGTATTTCACCTCAGAATTCTTTTTAGTCTTAGTTGGTACAAATTATCCTACTATAAATGGTTGTAAAAGTACATTCCAAAAGGCTTTTATGACTAATATCTCACTTGTACTATGAATATGATGCATTTTACTGACAACTACTAGTGAAGCAAAGCACTGTTATTTCTCACGGGTGTTTCTGAAATTAGCCTGGCAAAATACCCTCCCCTAAATATATACATGGGCAGGATCAATCTATCTGCAGTGGGTTATTTACTCCTTGCCCTTTGATAGGGCCTAGAACCGTTCAATAAGTGGTATGAACTCAACATATCCTATAGGAGTTATCTGTGGCTTAAACTAGTTGATTAGTGAAATATCCAGGAGTGAAAGAAGACTGAGAACAATGTCTTTTCTCATTTTATTGGTATCTTTTATAAAGATGATGTACTTTTCATTTTAAAATAGACATCTTTTCACCCATTACAGCTATATACAGCAAGTATAGCATCCCAAACTTGACACTGCACTAACTTGTTTATGGTTTTCTTCTGTGACTAAACATTTAGATTCGTCTATTTTCACTCACACAAGATGAAAACAGACAGATAGATAGATTGATAGAAAACAGACAGACAGATAGATAGAGAAAATTTAAATAGTGCAAGTAACATTCTTAAAAGAGTGTCAATTAGCTGACACATAGGTGCTATTAATGTTGGTGATGTAATTAATGGAAATCTTTTAAAGTTAAGACTGGAGTGGAAAGTTACCATAAGCTAGTATGTATTTTCAGAAGTCTTCCATGAATTGTTATAAACATGGGATGATAGAGATATGAAAATCTTTTCTAACAGATTTCCATGTTTTGTCCAGTGGTCCGATAATTTCACATCTTCCCCTAGAGATTTTCCATACCATGATTCGTATAGTATAGCATTAAGCATGAACCAGAGCATTTTAGGATCTCATCCTGGATGTTTTATTTTGGGAAGTACTAGAATAACCTTTTAAAAATTCTCTTTAAGTGCCTGGTGGCGCATGCCTCTAATCTCAGCACTCGGGAGGCTGAAGCAGGAGGATTGTTGCAAGTTCAAGACCAGCCTGGGCTACAAAGTGAGCTCAAGGCCAGACTGAAATGCATAGTGAGACTGTGACTGAAAAAGACAAAAAAATTCTCTTTAAGTATTACTCTAAGAATGTATTATGTTGGCAAAATTTTAGCAATGCCCCTGTAGTAAATTCAGTGAAAAAAATGCTAGTATAACATTTTTATTTGTGCAGTATTATTCTATCACAGTGCAAGAACTATTCTTATGGATTCTGAACTTATGCATAAAATATTGCTTATGAGAGTGCAAACAAAGGCTTTTGAATGCTGTTATAATAGTATATCCCTAGTGGTTTGCTGAGTGATAACAATATAAGGCATGGGGTTAGAAAAACACATTTAGTTATAAGAACAAGGGTACAAATTGACCATATAAACTCACAGATGATAAATAATAGGAAATCAAATCACTGCAAGGGCAGGGACCATTATAACTGCAATATGTGTCAAGGAAAATAAACTTTTGTGTCATTTTAAATCTTACCTCTATGTTCTGGAATTAAAACTTGTGGTATCTACTACCCTGCAATAATTCTAGATCATATAATTGTTGAATCAAGTGATATACACAAAATTGAAAAGAACTAAATTTATAAAAAGTCAAATTTTAGACAGTTGTTTTTCATTTCTGTGACATAGGTATACAGAAATGCCAGGTAGGAGATTGAAGATGTTCTGGCTCAGAGAACAGGAATCTCAAATAGTTTAGGAGTTCTATGAATATGGAGAACAACCGTAATAGATGAATCAATGCAGATGTATTAACTGGAAAGAAAAGACTGACAAGGACAATGGAGAAGAAAAAAATCAAGAGAATCTATGTTTATGGAAGTCAAGAGAATAAGCAAATACTTCTGTTTCATGCTAACTTTGCTGACTAGTAAATGTGCAGTGAAAATATCCATTGATTTTAGCAACAATGAAAATCCTATGGGAGTGGGCTTATGTAGATGGGAGTAAGAATGTGAAAAAAGCATATTTATACAACTTTTTCAAGATACTTCAGGTTAATGAGGAGCAAGGGAGTTTGGCAGTAACCAGAATATAAAATTCAAAAGAGATTTGTTCCTTTTCAAATGGGGAAGCTAAATAAAGAGTTAGTTCAAGGAATGGCTTAGAGTAAGAATAATACTCAAGTCATCATCATCATCATCACTTTCATAATCATATCCATGTCTTTACCATCATGGACAGTGATTTTACCTAGATACTGTGGAACCAGTTGGAGAGATTAGTAATATATACTACCAAGTATACCCTAGTCATCTCAAATGTGTTACTATCAAAACCAACTAACTTCATGCAATAGCCATTATTCTCTACACTTACAAATTACCTGTTGATGCTGAGAGAATTTGCCAAGTAATTTACAGTTAGTGAACAAAGAAACAGGAATTTCAGCCACTATCCATCAAGTTTTAAACTTCATGTTCTTTTCCTGCAGTGTATTGTTAGTCTTCAGCTACTGGGGGGAAGATTGCTTAGTTTAGTTCCGTGGTTCTTCCAAACACCATTCTTCCACCCACTAGTAAAAATTTTTTTTGAAACTAATTACAGATATTTTTGCATTGAATTTTTTCATAACATGTTACTTAACAAGTAAGCATTTTCCTAGTTTCATACTTTCATATATTATTTAACAATAAATGAGTCAGTCCACATCATTGTTGAGAACTGGTGCTTAAACCTTAAGCCTTCCTCTAAAATACATAGTGTTTAATGCACTTTAGATAAAGCCTTGTAAAATCAGAAGAGGCTCTTGAAAGTAGACTTGCCACATCATCTAATATTATACATTTGACATCATTATTGTGGGCGGAGGAATTTTAGAAAGATAGAGCAAAGAGATAAATTGATTTTGATACTAAAAACTCAAATATTTTGTTTTTATTACTTTGTTAATATACTTCACATGATATTTGAAAAATGAATAAGAGGAATTCATCCTCTTAAAAATATTGGAGTCTTTGGCTCATTTATTCTTCTGGTTATTCTTCTCAAAGAAAAATAAAAAGTTAAGACTGAAGTTGTGACCCAGATTCCTGCTCTAACCCTCCAGAATCCAACTTTTTGCTTTGTTTGTAAGCTGTCAGCTTCACAGCTGAAGACTGTAGTGTCTGTCGCATTAAGAGTGACTCCATTTGCACAGAAAGGACAAAGCTCTATATGGAACTGTGTGTCAGTGGGTCGAGTAGGCTGGTGAGCTATTCATTTTGCCTCTATGTTAGCTCACCAGTCATTTCTGATCCTTGATTCTAACTGGATCGAATGACAATACAGAAATCTCCCATACAGGCTGAAGGTCGAAAACACTCTGCAACACATCCAAAACTGTTCAAGCTTGACAGCATTTGCTGAAAAGAAGTAGCTTCTTTGACAGCAGCTCCCCAGCCTGCCACCACCTTCTCTAGGTTTGTACTGTCTGGGTCTTGTGGTTGCCAGGTTCCCGCTAGAAGAACTCAAATTTTCCTCATGGTGCTGAGAGGAGGGAATCAATTTGGAGTCAGAAATGAGTGAAAGTAGTTTAAATGTAGTGCAGTGGCTGTGCTCTTGCTGTTGCCAAATCCTGAACTTCATATTGGAATGATTATCCATGCTGTATTCTGGCATAATGACTTTGGCATTTTTCTCATCTATAGTTTACACCTATCCTGTATGGCATAGAAGCCACTGGCCTTATGTGGCTATTAAGCATTCGACACATGAATACTCCATAATGAATTATTTTGTTAGTGTAAGCACAAAATAGATTTCAAAGACTTAGCCTGAAAGAAAGCATATAAAATATTCTAATATTTTAATTAATATTTTATAACAAGTACACATTGAGATGATGAAATTTTAGATATACTGGGATAATTAACATATAGCCATAAAATTAACTCCAATATCCTATTTTTATATTTCTTAAACTGAACATATGGCTAGCAATGTATTTCTATTAGCTATGCATACAAAGTTTACATCTTCTTCTTTCATAATGGAATCCAAAGTTCTTCAGACAGATTATGACACCATGGAGTCCTCAGGATCTAGTGCCCAGTAATTTTCTCCAGTCTTTAACTTGTATTTTTCTTATGTATATCTATGTTTCAACCAAGCTATGTACTACAAAAATAAGCAAATGAACCATAGTTTTTCCACATCTCTAAATTTTATACAGCTCCCACCTGTGAACCAGCCAGAGCACAGAATGAAGAGAACCAGGAAGGAAGCTCAGCCCGCATCTGAGAGCCAGGTGGTGTGAAGACTAGGAGAACAAGGAAGGAAGCTCAGCCCTCGCCTGTAAGCCAGCCAGAGTGCGGACCAGGGAGAACCGAGAAGAGAAGAACAGACCCCTGACAGCTGATTCAGAGGAACTCTGTTGTTTGATTGACTTTACAAGCCTAAAGCCGGTGGTCTGAACTACTATTTAGAAGACAACAATATGTGATATAGTAACTATTGTACATTTCCTATTTTCTTATCACTGTTTCAGTTTGTGTTATCGTTCTGTTGTATTCCTTTTAAAATTAAATTTGAAATATAAATTTTATCCAATTTCCTTTTTCATGAGAAACTCTTCTGTTTAGTGAATTCTTATGCATTCTGAAAGACTTAGCAGAAAGGGATAAAACTCTAGTTCTAAATAGATATCTTTATGCAGTCTAAGCATTTGTTGAGTAAATGCATTTTAGATTTTTTTTAGTAAATTACTTTTGATTATCTGCTATGGATAGTTGTGTATAACAGCTCTGATACTGAAGCTGTTCTGCATTCATCATGATTGAAAAGGACTGAGGTAATCTAACATCAGACATATTCTAAGAGATAGCACAGCTCAGTCACAAGTACCTTGGACAGAATAAGGGGACAATAATCAGAATCTAGTCCTTTCATTTTTGGCTTTTGCCTGTGTGCTCTTACAAAAACCAGTTAGTTTTTCCTGGATTTGTGCCATCAATTATAAAATAGTATGTGCTCTAAAATTCTCAAAGACAGATTTTAGATCTTTGTGCTCTTACATCTCTTTGCAATATTACAATAATTACAAAAGACACTTTAGCCAGTTTAAAAATTATCTTACATGTTCTTGATCCAAATTCTACTTTCCATTTCTCAGCACATATTTTGAAATTTGTGAATAATTTATAAGGTAAGTTTGCATAGTAAATTTAAGTTTATTCCAAAAATCAGAAATCTATTCTATAGAAATTTTATTGGAAAGATATTGAGTTAAAAAGTCTAAAAAATAGTTTCGCTGAAGTGGCAAAATTTTGCAGTGTATTTAAGTACAGTTTATTCATTCATCTGTTCAAGCAATGTTTTTCAGTCTTTATTATTAAGTACTAAAAGTTCTTTTGGGACATATCACTCTTTTATAAGAACTGTTTAATACAAATTTTTAATGAACATATGACAATTTCTGCAAAAATATCAGTAAATTCAGGAACTTTCCACCAGACATAAGATATGCATTTTTTCCAAGAGAGAGCAAAACTCACTGAACATATTTTTAAAATACGTAAAGCCCTTTGCAGATAATCAATAGAAACTAATGGGTGTAGAGAAATGTCTACTTCCTTGTAAGCCAGATTCATCAGTGTTAATATTTTTATTACAAAATATCCATGTTGTAAGGTGATTGCAATAGCCACTGGTTTGGGCAGGAAATCTGTGATTTCTCACTCCCCTTTGGAAAGGGTCCCAAATTCAAACATCAGAATCTTGAAGGTAGGTTTCGTATACTTATCAATGGCATTGAATTTCTTCGTTGGTGTGAGAAAAAGAAGTGGCTGGAGAAAGGCCAACAAAGATAACTTGTTTCTTAATCATAGTAGATGTTATAGTGCCCAGATTCAGTAGCTTTTAAGAGGAATAGTTTCAATCCCACACAAAATCCAGACATTAAATTTAATTTTAAGAAATCTAACAATGTGACAACACAAAAGAAAATAGTCATGTAGAACACAAGGATAGAAGCCTTTTAAAGGAAAAAAAAACAGTATTGGCTTCCTGACCTTGAATTTCTAGCTACTAGAACATCGAGGAAATAAATTTTAATGTTTAAAGCATACAGATTGTGGCTTATGTTATGGCAGTTTATAGCATTAGCATAACCCTCTGTGGCTGATCAAAATGCCCAGCCATAAAAGGTACTGAAATTTTTTACAAGATTAAATTAATATAATTTTGTCATTAGAAAAATAATATTTGCAAAACACACTGGATTTTGAGATATATAAACAGAATTTCATTCTTATGTCTGAAACTTCCTCAATACATGACTATAGAAAAATGATTTAAATGTCTTTGAGCTTCAGTTTCTTTTTCTAAATTCAGCAATTTTTTGTTTTCCTTTTTTATTAATGTATGTTTGTAGTATAATTATTACATTCTTCTAGGGGAGTTGGTACATGTACATGCCACATCTTAATTCTTTTATCATCCCCTCCCCCTGTTTAAACAGCGAAATAAAAGACAAGCAATAGGAAGCAGGGAGACAGACCTTTCTTAGTAGGAAAGTGATCAAGAGATGGACCTTAAGTTTCTTAAGACAAGTCGGATATGGGAGGGCTATTCTAAGGCTAATGCCTGGTGCAGAATAGACTCTGAAGAAAAGTTTATAGATTCACTCTCTCATCATTTATTCTGTTTATACAATCATGAAATACATGTCAACAGAATGGCTTTGAAATTAAAATTAAATTTGAATCCCATTTGAATTCATTGCACCTGGATTCAAATCCTGGTTATACTACCTACCAATTTAGGCTTTCGGGTAAGTTATCTATTTCTATAAGTCTTTGTTTTATCATCTATAAAATGTTCATAATGCAATTAGGAGGACTAAATGTGAATTTTTCATGGAAAGGTTTACTTTTTTTAGAAACATTCAGATTTATTTTAAATCCATGGGGCACATAATGCAAATTAGCTTTTTAGTTTTTGATGAGCTGAAATAGTAACTTCTAAATAAGCTGTGTCTGCCTGTGCAACAAGTACCTTTAAGGTAAAAAAATGTATCTCATAGAACTACATCAGCATGAACAAATCAGATGGAAAATCTGAAATGTGGTTTTTTACACAATGGAATACTACACTATCATAAAGAAAGGATAAGCTTGAGGGTAAATGAATACGCTTTGAGATCATCCTTTTATATGAAATAAACAGCACACACATGTTTAAATGTCACCTTGTTTGATTGGTGTGAGAAACTAAAAATGTAAATAAGGACCAAAATATATAATAGATACTGGGCAATAGGAAGAAAATGTTCAAATGGGAAGGAGAGCAATGAAGGGGAGAAAGGTAAGGGAAGACAGAGGAAAAAAAGAATAGAAGGAGTATAATGGAAACAAACTTTTTTGAGGGAAAGAAGGGTTAAAGGGAGAGGAAAGTATTGGGGGGGAACACATTGTATCATTTATAGGTACAAATTCCCTATGATGTATGTGATCATTATGTAAGCATAAAATGTGCCAATAAAATTAATTTGAAAAAAGACAAAAATAGAAAATATTTCTATATACCTTCTGAATTAAGAAAACATGAAAATTATTAATGTTCGAAGATATGACATCCCAGAAAGAATGGAGAAAAATAGAAGAGGTTGTGAATTCTTTTACAAGAGCTCATCTGTAGACATGCAAATTCTAACTTCACATGATTTTGTTGTTAGAGAAGTGCTGAAAATTAGAAAAGCTTCAAATCATTTCCACGAAATTTGTTACATTTGTTACTAGTGTTTGGCAAGGAATTCATATACAGGTAAGTGATACTATACCACTGAAGCTAATTTTTACCTCCTTGTGAAGAACAGAAATTCTGTATATTTTCAAATGGAAAAGGTTTAGAAAAGAGCTTGACACACTAAAAAAAAGAAAACCTCAGGAAATGTTTCTGTCACTAGTCATATCATTTGGGTTTATTTTTTTATTAGCTTCATGGATGCTAGTGTTTACAACAGTCCGTGACCTTTCTGTTTTATAGAACTCACCACATTTGTTTCCTGCATACTTAAAGCTTCAGATAGTACTCCTGGGTCCAAATTCACTAAGATGCTTAGTGAATGTTAATTCCATGATTGCCGAACATTCTTCCTAGAATTTTATTAATATACATTTGCAGTCCCAGTGTGGAGTTGGTACATACACATAACACATTTTAATTCCTTTTTTAATCTTTTTTCCCTCCCCTACCTTTTCTCCCTTCTTTCATCTCTTGATCCCTTTCTACTTCAGAAAGATCCATCTCCCCACTTTCTATTATCTTTTATTTTGGTCTTTATTTGTGATTCGAGTTTCTCATAAAAGAGAAACTATGTGATATTTAAATTTCTGCACCTTAATAGCTGCACAATCCATAATATCAACATCTTCCTAGAGTTTTACGGCTGCAAGTTCTCATTAGCCATGATATGCATGGAGTATTCAGTTGTGTTAGTACAAAATAATAAGATTTTAGTATTTCTTAAAAACATGATCCCTATCCCTGCTGCCTATGTAGGCATTTCACAAAGCAAATTAGAACAGACATAACCTCTGTCGTCAGGGAACTTAATAGCTAAAGCTTCTTGATTGGATTCACCCAGTGTTTTAATAAAATCACTCATGGTCCAATTCTCCTGTCCTCATTTTGCTGCTGATGAACTCCCAGGATAGTACCAAAGTGTTGGCTTTTCTCACTCTGCTGCACTAATGCCTGCTGTTTCCCCACTCTCTAATCCTTTAATCATACCTTTGGGATAGTACGATGTAGTAGACTGTTTGGGATTACCTAACACGCAGGAATAGCAAGTTATTCTCTGAAGCATATGGAGGCTGCCAATGTGCTTTATTTTCTCTTTTCCATTCAATACATCTTTGCTTCTGCCCAAAACTCTAGGGGGTACTTCTGGCTGAGAGTAATCCCTGAAACTGGAGTCTTAATCTCCTTCTGTCTTTGCACTGAGAAAAATGAGGCAGTTTTAGGAAGATTCCAAGGATTTGAAACTATACTGACTCATGAACACATGGAAACTTATGTCAGATATTAGAAACAAGAGGTGACTACAGTTATATTTTAAATCTGACAAGAATTCATTCTTCCTGACAAACAGGGGACATGTTCAGTTTTTAGGCATTCCCACAACCTCAAGTTGTTGACTTAAAACATAAGATGTTACTAAAACTGTCATGATGAAATGAAAAGAAATGATATTTCCATTAAAAAGGGGAGAAAATTTCCATTATTTGGCCCCTGGTTGTATTTTTAGCTGCCCAAATCATGTGTACATAACACATGATACATGTACATAACACATCATAATTCATTTTTTATCCATGGTTTTCATGATTACTTAAATAATTTCTCTTTTACTTCATTCCAACCATTTATGATAGTGTTCTCTTACCATATGGAAGAAACAAGACAGAAAAAGAAATAGTTACATAGGGGATAAAAGAATAAATACTTTTATAGATGAGAGGAAATTAAAGATAGAAACATATAGATTGAAAGGAAAGGGTAATGGATAGGGACCATTTTGGTTGTTATCATAAGTCTTTTTTTTTTTAAATTTTAAATAGTGTGTAGTTCAGTGGTAGAACTTACATACTTCTACACTGTTAAAAATAAATGAATAAAAAAGCAAAACACAAGTATTTTTTTTTCTGGCAGTGACTTATAGCCTAAAGGCAACAATGGAGTGAGAGTTATCCTATGGAAAGCTACTGAAGGAATCCAGTTGTGAGGTGACAAGATTCTTTTCCTCTCTCATTCTTTTATTATTTGGGGACGGGAGTGTCTGATTGTTGCACAAGCGTTCTACCACTGAGCTACAAACTCAGTTAAGATGTTTCAATAGGACTCGGCACAAACACAGAAGAAAAAGTTATTGATAAACACATATCTGAGAAGGAAGCATGGTATTTGGCATCACATTTCATCTAGGGCTAGATAAGACACAATAAGTAGGAGACAAAGGTGATCCAACAGTTTCTAGTTTCACAGACCTACTAACAGATGGTGTGACTGGGTGGCGAGCTGGTGTTGGCAGAGAAAATGATGTGTTTCACTTTGGATACATGGTTCAGCACAAGGAATCCAAAGATGTTTTGGAGTCTAAGGTTAATCTAATATTGGAGATTTCATGAAAGGTCTGGACAAGAGAGAATGATAGCATGGTCACACAGAGATAAGAGATAAATTAAAAAATACTGAGTGGGTAAAAAGAGTAGACAGCCAAGCCCGGCATGGTGGCATATGTCCTTAATCCCAGCACTTGGGAGGCTGAGGCAGGAGGATTGTTGTGAGTTCAAGACCAGCCTGGGCTACAAAGTGAGTTCAAGGCCAGCCTGAACTGTATAGTGAGACCCTGTATCAACAAATAGGGCTGGGGATTTAGTTCAGTGACGTAAGCACCTGACTGGCAGGCGGGTGATTGTGAGTTCCATCCCCAATACAAAAAAAAAAAAAGAGTAGATGGCCAATATCACAGTGTTACCCACAGAGAAACAAGTGATTAAAGAACAGAGAAACTGTTTGCAAATAAAAATAATGTAAAACAATAATTAAATAGATGTATCGTTAATATTTGACATTATTGAAAGTCACATGGAGAATGTTTTTCCAGATGAAAAAACTGAAGCAGAGAGATTCAACAGTTTACCTATTTCTAATGTCAAAGGTTAGACATCTATATACAAACCTGTGCTGCACAATAAAGAAGACAAAATGATTGCTAGAATAGTAGCTAGAAATGCTCTTTGACATGAATCTATCAAGGGGAAACACACTTTCCAGATTGGAAATGTGTTTTTCACTATTAAATGCCTCAGTCAAAGAAATATGGCCAGGATTGGAAGAAGGCCACCAGATACGGTAGTTGGTGACTTGCAGCGGAGTTGTCTCAGAGGAGCAGGGGAGCTAGGTCAGACTGTAGAGTGCAAAGTTAGGATGAAGAGTAAGTGATCAGAAGAGCACTAACAATTCTAGTATATGGAAGAGGCAAGAGAGAACAATGCTAAATCAGGTAAAGCTACCTAAGCAAGGAAACCGCTAGCTTATGAGAGCAATTTTCATTCATGTGATATACACTCTTCAGACACATACAAAATTCCATTTACTTAGAACAATTTACAGATGTTAAACTAGTGAATCTAATTTTAAAATAATGGCTTCAACTGCATTTTGTATGACTGTTAAATACATTACATTTATGATAGTAACTGTGTGACAACTATTAGAGAATATGTTCAAGACAAAACTCCAAAGACTTCAGTAATTTTCTGAAGGTCACAAAACCCATAAATATTAGGAATGTAAGCTAGGCCACTTAAATTTATCAAGAATTCTTTCCATCATATCATACAGAAATGTGTGAATAAATTCAATTATCATTTTGCTGTTAAGAAATAAATGGAAAGAAAATATTATATGTATGCAGGTATACACATATAACTGCATGTATGTATATGTGTGCAAAATACATAACTATACTACTAATCTCTGCTAGTTCATCAAAAAAGAACAGTTTGTACTGTTATTATTTTATTGTTTGATCATTTTTATGCCTAGATCTTGTAACCTGAACAACTACTTCTATGAAAACAATATGCAATATATTAACTAGTATTGATATCTTACTGCCTTTTTAAAATTTTGTATTACGTCTATCCTTTTTTCTGCTTTGCTTTTTAAACTAAAAAAAGAAAACATACATTTTTATTTAGAAGAAAAATGAGAAAGACAAAAAGAAATAAAAATTAAGTGAATCTTTTGAAAGGTAACTTCATATCATACTAACATACAGTAAAATGACAATATTTTGCATTTGAGGACTCCTGTAGTTTAAAAAGATCTTTTACAAATGATCATTGCTTAAGTATATTACTAATAAAAGTAAAATAGATAAAGTATTTTAAGCAAGTCAGGCCTACCTTTATAAGAAAAGCGTATATTAATGGTGCTTCATCCTAAATACTTCCTTTAAAAATAATCTTCTACTCTAATACATAAAGACTTCCTGTCATGCAGAGAGATTCTTTGGAATGTTAAAATTGGAAAGGAAGATACAAGAATTCACTTTACATTTTACAGGAATTCTTAATCAATTTTGTCATAACTTTGATGCTTTGATGAAATGTGTGAACCTTTTTGGAATAACTTATTTTAATGGCATACATTGTACTGCACTATAATTAAATAAAATTATCAAAAAAATTTGAAAAACTGGGACCTATTGATGTATAATTTTTTTTTACTTTTTGGTTAGTTAAGTTTTTGGTACATTTTAGATATATGTAATGATCACATTCATCATTCAGAGTTTGTACTTGTACATGATATATATTAATTCCTCTTTTATTCTCCATTCCTCTCACATCCCTTCAACCTCTTCCTCCCCTTACTGATAAGTCTTATTTCCATTTCTTCCTTTTCTCATTTTTTTCTGTTTTCCCTTCCTTTCTTCTCCCCTCCCCCTTTCTTGAGTCCTCCTTCCCAACTGAACATTTTCTTCCTATTTGTAAAGTCTAATACACATTCTGGTCCTTATTTACACTTGTGGCTCCTTATATCAGATGAATAAGGCAGTAGATAAATGTGTGTTTATTTCTCTTAAGAATATGGTCTTGAAGTACATTTATTCTGCTGGAAATGTCTCAAATTTATCCTTTATGGTTGAGTAGTACTACATTATATATATATATAAAAAAGACCCACATCATCTTGGTCCATTCATCAATTGATGAGCATTTGGGCTATTCCCAAGATTTAGCTGTTGAAAACTGCGCTGCTGTAAACATGAGTGTGGCATGATGTTTTTAATTCTTTCAAGACGATACCAAGAAGAGGAATAGCTGGGTCAAATGGAACCTCCAGTTTTAGCTTTTGGAGTAAGCTACACACTGATTTCCACAGTGGTTGCATTAGTTTATACTCCCACCAACAGTTGAGAAGGTTTCCTTTTTTCCCACAGTCCCATTAGTATTTGTTATGGGTTGATTTCTTGATAACCATTTTTTTTGGAGTTAGATGGAATCTCAGTGTCTTAATTTGCATCCGCTGAATGATCAGTAATATTGAGCATCTTTTTCATATATTTATTTTCTACTTGTACTTCATCTGAAAAGTGCCTGTTCATTTCAGATAACTATTCTTGCACTGAGTCTTTAAATTTAGAGTGTAATTTTTTTAGTTTTTTGTATATGCTAGATATTAGTTCTTTATCAGAGGAAGAGCTGGAACAAAACTTTTTGCCACTCTAAATGGGTTGTCTTTTCACTCTTTTGATGATTTGTTTTTCTGTGCAAAAGCTTTATAGCAAGATGAAATCCCACTTGTTGATTCTTTGTGGTATTTCTCTTGCAATGAGGGCTTGGTTCATAGTCTTTGTCTACAACTATGTCTATAAGAGTTCTACCTATTCTAGTGAGGCGTGGTGGTGCACGACTTTAATCCCAGCACTTAGGAGGCTGAGGTAGGTGGAGCGTTGTGAGTTCAAGACCAGCTTGGACTACAACGTGAGCAAGGCTGGCCTGAATTACATAGTGCGACCCTGCCTCAAAAAATATAGGGCCGGGAGTTTGGCTCAGTGGCCTAAGCACCTGCCTGGCCTGTGTGAGGTTTTGAGTTTGATCCCCAGTACCGCAAAAAAAAAAAAAAAAGAAAGAGTTCTCTCTTCCAGCAGTGTTAGTGTTTCTTATGTAATGTTTAGATCTTTGACCCACTTTGATTATAGTTTATGTGAAAAACTAGTGATTGATATAATGTTTAATAAAAGTTTAAGACATGATAAACAATGTCAAAGTATCTGTAACAACTATAATATGATACAAACACATCTGTGATTTATATTACAGGCAACTAATGGAAATGTTAACATAAATATAATAGATACTACTAATATTAATGTACATTTTAAATTATATTCTTCATTGAAAGAATTGGTTCATTTCCTCTTGAGTTTAATGCAAATAAAGATGCAAATTTTATCTAAAGAAATTCCTGAATTTCATCAATTCTATCCACAGGATATTTAAGGACCAAGAACCCAAATAAATTCTATAAATGTGGGGTAGACTAAGAAATGGAACTAAATGTCTTTTTCAAATGATCTCTTTAAACATAAATGAGAGGTACCTACCATGGCGTAGGATTTTGAGATCAATTGATTTCACACCAAATACTAAATACGTACTTAATGTCATTTACAAAGTCCCTTAAATAGTTACTAAGTTCAGTGACTTTCTCTTATAATATGAGATTATTCCACTCTAATTCACAGTAGATTATACATCATTAACCAAAAATGACTTTATTCTCATTTCTGTGTCTTTCTCTTTTCACTTGAAATGTGTTTCTTTTTGAAGTTCAAGCCTTACCAAATCCTATGTAAATCCCAGTCTGGTTATGTTTCTTTTACTATATATTCTATCAGGTGATTATTTCTGATTGCAGTGTAGAGTCTTTAGAGGCATGGATTGCTTCAAACTTCTGTACATGTTTTTTCATTGCTCAGGATCTTGTAATATAAATGTCCAGAAAGTATTTGCTGTTCGATTTGCTGATCTGCTCATCCTTTATTTTATTATGTGTACTCAGGGGTAGGTGCAGGGACAGTTAAAAGCCTTAAGTTAATGTGGTCTTTATTTCTGAATCCTAAAATGTAGTCATCATGTTTTCAGGAAAATCTGAAATTTGACTATATGATAACCACAGGAAAGTAAGTAAGTCCAATAACCAATGAAAGACTTTGGAAAAAGTGAAAATTTCTAAGTATACTTTCTTAATTCATTAACTGTATAATTTACAATACAAATTCTCTCTATTGTGCATAATTTGAAACTTTCAGAAAAATGAATGTTTCTCACTAATTCTCTAGTACTGTACATTCAATACTAAGAGCAATGTTTAAAGGAAGGGACTACTTTAAATCACACAATGCATAATAAGTTTTAACATCTTTAGGAATAATTGCCAATGATCACAATGAGGTGCTCCTTTCCAAGGGAATCATGGGAGAAATATTCTTGTTTCATGAATGTAACGTAACCATTTATATGCTTAAAATTGTTAAAGCAATATTTCAATGGAGCAAGAATTTATATTCATATCATGAAACATAGAGGAAGAAATAGGTTAGAAAACTAACAGAGTACCAGAAATACATGGAACAAGTTTCTGAGGTAGAAGAGATGAAGAAAAAATATGTGAATAAAAAATATGACAAAAACTTCTTAATTTGGCAAATGACATAAGTAGATTAAAGAAAGTCACCAAATTGTGAAGGAAATCAAGTACATCAATTTCTAGAGCCAAACTACTGAATACCAAAGATAAAAAAAATTGAGAGTAGTCAAAAAACAATGAGATTGCACGTGTACAGAAATAAGAGTTTGGATGGTTAATACTGGAAACTAAGGAAGCCGGAAGGTAGTGGAAGAACATCTTTAAAATTCTTTTAAAAATGTAACTGGAGTTCTTTAACTGGAAATTTTATCCTCTAGATTAACAAAGATACAAAAATATCTTCAGATATTTTCTCCTTTTTCATACCATCAATATATTATGTAGTTAGATAAGTAGGTAGATGAAAGGATAGGTAGATGGATTATATAGATGATAGATAGATAAACAGATGATAGATAGAGACAGATGAAAATATACAGCATTGTCTGGTGGGGTGTTCAGTGTGAATGTAGCATACATGGTGACTAAACCACAGAGGAGAAAGTAAAGCAAAACCTGTTCAGTTAAAAGGGCCTACCTTTTACTTACTGGCATAGTATTATTCTGAATAACCAATGAAAGATGGATATATGTATATATTTTCATACAAAATACAACCTCTAAAATATCAAGTATATTATTTTTATAATACAAAGTAATATAATCAAAGCAATACATAAAATTAAATATTAAAAAATATAATAATTCAGAAAAATGTCCAAAAAGGTGAATATAGGAATTATAACAATGACAATGAAAAATCTGACAGGTGAAGAAAAAGACAACAACAAAATGTTATATATAAATTGACAATTTCATTAATTGTATTAAACGTTTAATGATCAAACACACTGCTCAAAAGACTAGATATTGTCAGATTGGACTTAAAATATGATTTAACTGTATGCTCTACATAACAGGCCCACTTGTGAAGTAATAAAAATGGGGTAAAAGTAAATAAAGAGGGATTAATGGGAAAAAGTAAATAAAATAAAGTTATAAAGCCTCTGATAAAAAACTAGATATATACAGAATAAAGAAAATTATGAGGATAAAATAGACAGTATTTCATTACAAAAGGATCAAAAATATCAACACTGTCCCACTTTCTATCTGAAGACAGACATTTAAAATGCATGCAGGAAAAGCAAGGGGGTATACAAAAATTCACAGTTATAAGTACTGATTTCAATATTTCTCTCCTACAAACAGATAGAACAAATATATGGGAAATCAGCAAGGGTATAGAAAATTTGAGAAAAACCTTCAACTATCTGGAGCTGATTGACATTTTGAAACACTACACTCATCCAAAGAATTCACATACTTTTCATGTTCACTTAAAACATTTACAAAGTAGATAACATTTTGTGACATAAATAGAACTTTAACATACTTAAAGTAATATAAATCACATCAAATATGCTCTTTGGAATAACTGAAATTAACTGGAAATCAATAGAAAAAAATTCTGAAAAAATCTCCAAATATTTCAGTATCAACAATTTTCTAAGTAAACCAAGGTCAAAGACAGATTGTTAGAAGAAATTAGAAAATATATTGCATAGAGTGAAACTCAAAAGACATACCAAAATTGTGGCATGCTATATGACAGTGTTTCATAAATTGATACATTTATTAGTTGTTCAATAAATTGACTGCACAACAGGTTAAAAAAGAAATGAGGTTTTGAATAATCTCGGACAGGAGTTTTTATAGGATACTTTTCTGAATTTATTAACTAGAAAACAGGAAAATAGGGCACTTACTGTTTTATGAAAGCTTCAACACAATATTTTAAAATTTTAAATACAAATTGGATTCTATTCAAGAAAGAATCAAATGTCATAAAGGGTTACTAACAAAAAACTTTACTTGAGGATATTTGGAGTTCTTGAAAATTGATCATAATTATATGAAAAAGTCAAAATTAATGGAATTAAATTTCCTTCTAATTCACCTTCTTGTGTCATTGAAAAATTGTGTGAAAACTACTTATTTATTACTCTTGTAATCTTTTTCATTTCAAATGTGCTGCTGTCATTGAACTCACCGTTACACAGTTGGTGTCATATTATTAAAAGCATATTTCATTTTCTTGTGATTCAGTTTATCTCGCTTTGGAGGCAGACACTGTATTTTTACCAACTGAAGGTTAACAGCAACCATGTCCTGAGCACATCTATCTGCCGAGTTTTCTAACAGTGAGTGCTCATTTCATGTCTCTGTGTTGCATTTTGGCAATTCTCACAATATTTAAAACTTCTTTATTATGATGTTTTATGGGAATTTATGTCCAGTGATCTGTATCGTTACTGTATTGATCATTTTTTGGTCGCATGAACTATGCTGTACAAGAGAACAAACTTAATTGTTAAATTCTGTGTGTGTCCTAATGACTCTGTCAACCTGCTCTACTCTATCTCCTCCCATTCCTTGGGCTTCTGTAATCCCTGAGACATAGAAATATTGAAACAAAGCCAACTAAAAACCCTTCAGGTGGCATGTACATGTTCAAGTGAAGAGAACAGTCATACATCTTTCACTTTAAATCAAAAGTTAAAAATGATTAACAAGTGAGGAAGGCACGTTGAAAACAGCCATAAACTGCAATTAGGACTTTTCACAAGTTAACAGTTTTGAGAGTCAACTTCTTGAACGAATCAAATAATACTGTCTTCAGTATTATTCATAAGAAGAAAAGAAATAAACCATAGAGAACCAATTAACATAACAGTTGTGTTCAAATTATATACATTATTTTTCTTTTACATTTGTATTTGTCCAGGCATTTTTGTCTTCTTGCTGTTCAAATAAAACATGATTTTTTAAAAATTTTAGTTGCTACATTATATTTGAATTGGTCATCAATTTATCTGTCTGCCTTGCAACTATTTTTGAGATCAGAAACTGTGGCTATAAAATATAGATGATAAACACATAACTTAGTTTACCAATTATGAATTTATAGGCTAAATGAAGGATGAATTGACAGATAAATGGATGAAAAATGCAGACTTTACTAAAAAATGGCTACAATTTACTTCAGATGGTTGTATTTAAAGTTCTCTAAGAAATATATATGTTTTATTTTTCTTATTTATTTGTTACTTGACAGTTTCCTAGTTATGTGTTTGTGACATTAGATATTATTTTTGTCAATATAAAAACTTGGTTATTTTAAAATCCAAATATTGTTCAAGCATTTCCTTTCAGAATATTTGCCAAAAGAATTCATTGCTCTCTCAAATTATTTCGTCTTTACAGACATTAACATTCTGCCAGAGAGGAGGTGTAAGGAGAAATCTCATCCGTAAAGATGCTGGTTATAATCCAAACGCACATCAATCAAAGTTGAATTTTTTATCACTATTCCCAAAATGGCAGAAATATCAAACAGATTTACATTTTTGCAATAAAATTATTTTTACCCATTTGGTATCTTTGGGGGAAAATCTAGTGCATTCAATATTCCTAAGAAAGAGAACTGAGAACAGTATTACAACAGAATTTTAAAATACGCTCCATATTTTTAAATACTTTTACTCTATTAGTGATTATGGAAGAAACAGACTGATTTATAACCAAGGATTGCTTTATAATAATGACCTGCAGCTTGAAATCTATACTCCATTTAGGGACTTGAACTGATTATTCATTATAATGGAGTGGCCTAAAAAAATGTTTTAGAACCCTAAATATAAATCTATAGTTAAGTAGAAACAAGCCCATTTCTCCTTTATGTATGAAACAATCACAGCCTGCTTCCAGAAAAATGAGTAACCTTTCTCAGTTTTACACTTCTTTGATTGCATAAAGCAAAGCAGAAGTTCAATTAGCAGATTAAATTTATACACTCTTTTAGCAATATTATTTTTCAAGTTTACAAAGATTTTTTTTTGTCCTGTTCACTGAACTTTGAGTCAGATACACTCATGAAGCTGATCTTTCCAACTGCTATATATTAGAGTCTAAGGAGACTTGAAAAAGTATATTAGGAAGAAAAACAAGTTAGATATGAGAAATGTTTCCTCATGTTTTAGTTACTTTTCTCATTGCTGAGAGGAAATACCTGTGTCTTGGTTACTTTTCACTTGTTGCTGGAACAAAACACCCAACACCCAAAATGAAGGGAGGACAGGCTTATTTATCTTACAGTTTTTGGAGGTTTCAGTCTATAATCAGCTGGTTTCAAGGCAGGGTGGCATGGCACAGGGGCAATATTTCAAGGCAGCAGTAAGCAAAAGCAGCCAGAGCAAGAGAGGGGGAAAACAGGCCTCATCTCCCTTATAGTATACGCAGGCCACCCTCCACTCCCTAGTGCAGATGTAGCACTCGCAAAATCCCTTTGCCTTGCTCTTGCACAGGATGAAGATATTTACAAAGTAAGAACCTTGTCTCCCTGCTGAGTCTCTCAGTTAAACCTGTAAACTTCTCAAGTTGACACAATGTATCAACCATAACAACCTGACACCCAAAATTAAGGGAGGAAAAGTGTATTTAGCTCATAGTTTGTAAACATTTCTGTCCATAATCAGCTGTAAGGAATGGTGGCACATGGCAGAGAAGTAACAGTTTATGGCATGGAAGACAGCAAAAGCAAGGAGAGAAAAGGGGGGGGGGTCAGGAGAAAGAGAGAGAAAGAGAGAGAGAGAGAGAGAGAGCTCTTTTTGTCCCTTATACTGTATCCAGGGATTAGGGCAGTGCCATTTCAACCAGTTGACTGATCTAGCAATCACCCGCCCTTAGTCCCAGCAATGTCCTGTGAATCAATCACTCACTCTAGATTCAACCACCTCTGAGAAAAACCCTATGACCACATGGGGCTTTGGTAGACACTGAGACACAAACCATAACACCTCATATTAGTTAATCACTTATCATATGTGTCTACTACATATGCAAATAATTCTGCTAGAATCATTTATGGGGACCTAAGTGGTGTAAACAATGAAGCTGAGTCAGAATATTAAATGTAGCTTCTACCTTAGATTTATAAAATCATGAATGAAAAAATACACAGATTAGCACACACTGTGATAAGAACCATAAACACAGTGATGCGCTGGTAGTTAAACTACCTGCTTTCTGAAAAGAAATATCCCTGGTGGGTAGCAGTTCTTGATTTCATGGTGTATAAACTGAAGTTCAGACTATTAATATCAAATCACAAAACATGGAGTTTAAGAGACATGCATGTTTGTGGTCTTTGCAAGGCATTGTGACAAACAGAAAACCAGTATTGCTTTGATATAAATGTGCACAGTGCATGATTACTTTACTAGGTACCATATTAAAGAATCTAGTTGAGTGTTTATATGACATAGAAAATCCTATATACTGACTAGAATGTTGGTCAGAATTAACATTTTGAATATCTAAATTTGCACAGTCATCAGATTAATACTGATATTATTGAAAAATACCAGCAGAAAGCATTTTGGAGCTCATAATAATAATTACAATAAAATACATGACAGATTACATGAAGTTTTCTAGATCATTTTCTGTATACATGTATTAGATACTGTGCTATGAACAAGTGAAACAGAGTTGATTAGATCATGAAAATATGAAGCAGGTTTATGATTTTGTAAGGAGATGCTCAAAATCAATGGACTTTGAATCAGGTCGCAGGTCTTTAATGGAATTCACAGGCATTTGATGTCTATAGGGATAAGCAGGGAGCACTCTGGCAGTAGGCTGGTGGACTGGGTAATTTATAAGCTTCTATGTGAAACCTCAGTGAAGGTCATTTTCCAGAAAGTTCTGTTTCCTTACCAGTGAAATTAGTGGTTTAGGCTGGATAATAATAACAAAAATACACCTAATGTTTATTTTGCAACTTCAGTGTTATTATGTTCTTTACATAGATAATTCATTTAATTATCACAAACAGATCTCTAAGTGGATACTGTTCTCTGTTTATACTTGAGAAATCTGAGATAATTGCGAGTTACATAAAGTCCTAAAGGTGGGAAGCAACAAAGTAAGAATTTTAGCCTTGTTCTTCCTGACTCTAACCTCTCAGACATCTGAGGCAGTACTCAGGGTTAATGTTCTTTGATCTCAGAAACAGCTTGGCATGTTCCCCTAATCGCTAATATGACAATGCAGCAAAGCTTCGTTGAGGATCTAGGCTTTGTCCTTTCATGGATATGTATCCTTGTAAATGAGCTCTAGAAATGCCAGGGAAATTTGCCACCAAGCCTTCATATTAACTTTTAGCAATATTCCCATTTACTAATTAGGAAAGAGGCCCAAATTTTCCTTGGCTTTTGAAAAGTGATCATTTGCTTGATTGAGCTCACCAGAAAATTTCATAGCTTCTGGTATTTTCTTTTCATCTCTTTTGGGTTGTTTGTTTTTAATTACTTAACATTTTTGAAGCTACCTCTTCTGAATGCATCTCAAACTTAGCGCTAAAAACCCAAATGTTTCAGTTTTATTTTCCCACCTTCTACTTACACAGTCAAAAGAAATTCTGTATTTGAACCATGTTCCCCTACAACTCTGTAGTTAAACAAGCAATACCAACTTCTGGGAGTTTTTCCCACTCTGTTCCATATTTCTTTACCTAGCTAAATTCTTCTTACTCTTTATGGCTATCGTAGACCTCTAAAAGGCCCCAAAGCATTCCTTTCCTCAACTCCTCCTATTCCATTAAATGATTATTATTTTCTTCCTCTTGTATAGCTATAGACTGCCTTGGGGCAGCAAGAGTTTTAATCAGACAGTTTATCTCCTGTACCTGGTGCAATGATAGTTAAATGGGAATGGTCTGTGTAGAATACTTAGTACAGTGTCTGGTGCATGCATATACAATGTTATTACAATTAAGTGCTTAAATACTGAATGCAAAATAAATAAATGCATATATTTATTCAGAAAATATTTTTGATGTTAACCCTATGCTAGACACATACATAATATCTTATAGTGTTGAATTGAATACATCAAAGTTGTTTCCTGATTTCTCTACAGTTTACATTCTCTTGAAGGGAGGTAGACACTATATATATATCCATTCTAGAAAGTTCAATTATATTCTTCCTCCATTACTTTTAGCTATTCTTGCCTCTGTCATAGGAGAGTTTCTAGCAATTATATTCCTGCACTTTGATGAAAGATTCACAACACAAGGCAACTAAGATAAAAGTAGTTCTCTACAGGGTCAGATATACATTATTACTTTATCAACTCTGCTCAATTTTTAAAGACACTTCTGCAAAAATTCAATGGTTATTTTCAAGACATCTTACTAGATACTTTATTTCAATGCAAATACATTATAGAAGTATTTTTCTAATTAAGGAAGTGTCTCAAAAACTCTACATTACTTTGTTTTCAGCATTGTAAGGCTTCTCTAGCCCACATCTCCAAAACTTTCCAAACTCTTTCTGCAAACCAGTTCTAAAGGTTTCTAAACCACACGGTCAAGTACAGTCACAATAACAACCTTACTTCTCTAGTAACAATTCTCTACAGGAATAATTTTGCCTAGAGGTGCAAGAATCAAGTACTTTCATCTTTCCTAATGGCAATCCCCTCTTGAAAGACAGGAATGCACTGGTATCAGCCCCAGGAGCAGAGGGTCAGTGAACACTACAGCAGTGGTGCACAGAGAAACAATCCCAGGTCCATCTCTGCTACCGCTGCTATTTTGCTGTCACTAACCTGTCGCATGCAATAAAGAAAGTCACTTAGCCTCTCTGTGTCTCCATATCTAATTAAATACTAGCCATGAGCTAATACTGCCTTTAAGTATTCTACAACAGTGTCAGGAGATTAAAAATAGACAACTAAAACTATTTTGGAATGTATAATACACAATACATGTATGATCAACTATGAAGATAATGGCAGTGAAGCTGAGAAACAAAGCCATCTTAGCTGCATTTTCACTGGTGATACTGATGACCAACTGAAATTAGACAAGAAAGGAGTGAAATACTTCTAGAGAGAAAGAAAGAAAATATAACAGAAAATAAAGATGAAGAAGAGCCTGATGTAAAGGAGAGCTGTTCATATTACGGAAGCCAGGAAACTGAAAGTGAAGGGAGATAAACACTTCCAGGTCACCCTCCTGCCCCAGTGTATGTACAGAGTTCCATGATTCAATCACCTTCCCCAAACCCCAATTTTGTACACATGATACTTTGAAGGGCACCCTACATCTAAATCATAACACCCCAAACTGCAAGCTAAATTAAGCTCTCCTCCTTCAGTTGTGTTAGGCACTGTGTGCCAGTGACAAGAAAGCTGATTAACATACTGAACTTGTGCAAGTCATTTAATCCTAAATAATAACGTTTTTCTCTGACAAAAATTAGGTGAATCAAGGAGTCACTACTCCATGGAGTAATAACAATATCACTAAAATGTAACATCAGTTTTGAAGTTGATAATGAATCTGCACAGGATAATAAGAGATTATCAGTTATAGTTATTAATAAAAAGAAGAAGTAAAAACATGGGCACCTATGACTACTCTGACCTATGTCTTGTTCAGACATGCTGCTCCTGCCATGTGTGGCCACAGAAACCAAGAGTAAGAGTGACAATGAGAAGCCCAAGAAAAAAGAGAATGGTAGAAGCAGAAAAAAAATGCTATTTCATCCCGGCAGAGTGAATTTTAGAAGGATTCCAGTGCTCTATAATACACAGGTGTATAAACAGAAGACAGATGCAAAACAGTAGACAAACACGTATAGATGGATAGACAGATGAGAGATAGTAAATTTTGGTGTAACTTTAAAATTTCAAAGTTTTGTAGCTATATTTACTTATCTATACACTTTTAAATTATTATAATTACTTTGATAATTTGAATAGAGTTTTACCATTTACAAGATAGAAGAAAAGAACAACTTATTTGAACTAGACATTTGAAATTAGGCAGATATGGTCTACATCCTGGCTCTATTGCTTACTAACTATATAATTTTAAGAAAATTGCTTAACTCTTTTATGCCTCAGTTGTTTAATCTGATGAGTAGCAAGTAGGAAATGTTACTCAGAATTGTTAATATAAATAAAATTGTATATGGATATATATATAGTTATAGAATTAGATTGTCAAAAATTTGGAAAAGTGGTGCTCATAAATGTTATCTTGAGAAACACATTATCATTCTTTTATATGTAATTCATACACCATTTATAAATGTTTTCACCATGATTAGAAATGATATTATTTAAGGATACCAAAAACAAAATAATATAACACTGGTGAAAGAAAGTGATAATAAAATAGTACAATGAAAAATAGAATATATATATATATATATATTACTAACTGTAATAAAATGAAGTAAACCATGGGGTTATATTTCCTATTTATAGATTTCATATTTTTCGATTTTCATAAAAATGTCATGTTTTTAATCTTTGAGCAATTACTTGTGCAATAAAAATAATTGTGAACATTGCCTCTCCTGCAGTGCTATTCAGTATAAATGTGCTGCTCTCTGCCTTCTATTTGGTAGCTACAGTAGGTGGTTCGGCTCCTGAAAAGTCAATGATTGCATAACAAGATTTTGAGAATAATAGTCATGATTTATCATCTTTCCTTAAGTGATAAAAGAAAAAAACAACTTACTAGGCTCTTTTCTAGCAATGAGAATGAGAATTATTTAGAGTTATTTAGAATCCTTACTACCATCCTACTAATTATTGTCTTTCCTCATCAACATATCTTTCATTTATAGCCCTTGAAATTTATAAACTGAGATCAGGTAACTCTCTTTGAAAGGACTCAAAAATGACTCCCTGGAGATAAAGACAGAAGTTAAAAATTTCTGTATTTAAATGAAGTAATAAATCTTTGAATTCTACTTTCATCTTATAATCCTATTAAAGATTATGTTACTACAGTACATCCATTTTTCCAGGTGTATTATAGTTCTTAAAGCTTTGCTAACTTTTCCTTCTGATGGGTGTGCATTATTTTTCTGTCATTATTTTCCTGTGAAAATCCTTTAACCTAATCAGTTTAAACTAAATGTGGTGGATTAATTTTTGGTCAACTTGTAACACCCAGCTGAACTGAATCAGTGTGGTGCTGGGTGTGAGAAACCTACCCGAGGATTGTTGCTAACGGCATAAAAAGGGCAACTGGAGGGAAAGATGTGCGCTGTTGTTTCTCCTGGAAAAGCTAGTTGCGTTGGCTTTCCTGACGTGAATCTGGCTCTTCTCCTGCTCGGGTCCTCGCTGTCTCTGAGCATGGCTGTGGTTCTTTTCAGGAGAGCTCCAGGTCTTACTTTGAGTGTTGCTCCCTGGCTCCAGTACAGATCCTTCAGCCTGCTGGCACAGATGTTGGTGCAGACTTTCTAGTTTCAACTACTTTGAGCCTTCCTGTGCAGATCCTTGATACAGACCTGCATGAGACATTGTCATCTCTAGACCTCCAGTTTGACTCAGGGAGGACACTGCCAAGGCCTCCATTCTTCAAATGTAGTCATTCAGGACATTGCGGTGGGATCCAGGCTCTCAACTGGCTTATTTGGTTCTCTAGTGTGTGGACAGATTTCCTGCACTCTTTTGCATTTGAGTCTTTGTGTGACTATTATAAAATAATCCTATAAATTATGTGCTCTGTATTAAGTTTTTTCCCTTTTAGACCCTAACTACAACACTAAAGTTTCAACAAGAAATATATTTTAAATTGTTTGGTCAGATTTCAGGATGACTACTAAATGGGTCACTTATACTAAGGTGAGATTACTTATATATGTGTGGCTTTCTCTTTCCCCTACTCCACAAGAAAAACTACTGGTTTATTATTTTAGTTATTTTGTATTTGTACTTTGTTTCTCAGGAACTCTACTTTGAGCTTGGCACCCAGTTAGCTGAAAAATTTGGACTTTGAAGCTAGAAACCTTACTTGGAGATGTCCGTCTAATACATGTATGCCAATTCAGCCTTTCCAAAACGTTTTACCAATAGCTATAGATTCTAGACCAATTACAAGTAAAATGAAACTTGTATTCCCCATATGTCCTTTTCCAATGAGTGCATAGCTGTCTTGCAAGCCTCCTAAGAAATAGATGATTTTTAAGGCATGGTTCTATTGATCTTGGGTTCCTCTAGGTTAAACAATAAGCAATGGGAATCTAAAAACCATCTCACACTCAGTATATTGGCAAAGTGAGCATCCTGTTCCTGCTCATCAAACTCCTCCACAGTGAAAAGTGAAATAGATCCCCAGGCTTCCTTCACATTATTATTTTCCTTTCACTACTATGTGGTTGATTTCCTAGACAAAACTGTCATCTCTATTTCTTCTGATTTTGTATGAAATTTGTTTTCTTTACTTTGAGTCCCATGCTTCTTTTCCTTTAAATAAGGAACTATTTTTTATCCCCAACACACACACACACACACACACACACACACACACACACACCCCACACACCTGTTTCAGTCCCCTTTTTATTTCTGGCTCTTATCACAACTTATATTTTTCTCATTTTGTCTATTGGGATTTATTTCTTGGTGTTCTTTGCTGAAATACAGGCTACAAAATGGTATTGATGTGCTTATGTGATGTAGAATCTTCACACCACAGCTTAGTATAGATGAGAAGCACAATAACTTTCAATGTATTCTCACCTAAAATTAAGTGAGGAGCTTGGCTCTTTTATTAACAGTCATTTTGAAAAGAAAATTTTTCCTATTATCCTTACTTTTCTTCTGAAGATGGTGGTTATATATCTTTAAATATATGTGTATACATACATGTGTACATGCATATATCAAAAAATTTGCCATTTCAATAATTTTGGAGTAAACTTCAGTGGTATCAATTACATTAAATTGTTGCTTAAACACCACTATTTCCAAAATCTTTTTTTTAACCTCAAGCAGAAACAGTATCTATTAACCAAAAATTCCTCATTTTCCTGTCCTTCTCTGGTCCCTGGGATTCTAATCTAGTTTCTCACTCTATTGATATGCCCATTCTAGATACTTACATAGTTAGAATTTTGTTACATCTTTTTGTGTCCTATCTCTCTCAGTGCAATATTTTCACAGTTAATCTATACCACAGTGCATGTCAGACTTCACTTTGCTTATGCCTAAATTGTGTTTCATTGTATGAATATTTCGCTTTTGTTTACCCATCCATTTATCTGTGAATACTTTGGTTATTTCCACCATTTGGCTGTTGTGAATAATGTTTTATAAGCATTGATATACCTGTGACTATTTAAGTCCATGTTTTCAATACTTTTGAGTACATACATAGGAATAGTATTTTGTGTCATATGATAATGCTATTTCTGTGGAGACACCACACTGTTTTCCGTAACAGCTGTATCATTTTACGATGTGGTTGATTGTAGATTCTCTTGGTTTTTCTTTGGATGGAGATTGTGAAGAGTGAGTCATTTAGAGGAAACCTTGGAACTATTCTTCATATATTTGTCTAAAATTGCTGAATGCTTAAGTCAGAGAGAAATATCACCAACTGTAACATTTGAGTCCATGGTAGTTACAAGCAAAAACATGGGAAGTCATCAGAGATACCTAAGACCTATTTCAAGCAAGAATCAGTATTTAAAACATCTTGCCATATCAATATAAATCTATGCAAAGGGCTTCAACATTTAAAATAAACAGTGCAGAATATAATTTATTTTGATTTCAAGTAAATTCTAAATTCACATGCAACCTGAAATCTAAGAAATAGCATAGAATTGCAGGTATTTTTTGGAAGCTAAGGAAGGTGAATGAAACAGAAATTCAGATTTCTTGACATTTAAAGATTCTATATTTTATTTGATATCCTTAGCTAACAAAATAACACATCATCTTTGAAAAAACAATGTTGCTTTATAAATAATAACATTTTTCCCAATCACTTCTTGATTTTTCCAGGTTACTTCTGACCCCATACAGATGAAAAAGATTTAAAAAGACAAAGGTGCTGATAGCAAAGTGGGATAGGTTCCCCTTGTGTGCAAAGCACCATTCCAGGCACAGTAATAACTGGATGGATCTACTAGAGTCATAAGAGAACACCTTGCTTTTACAAATCCTTCACCTTCCCATAATTTAGCATAGTTTGGGTGGTGTCTGTAACTTTATCTTTCTGTATTGATTTGTCTTGTGTTTCCTGATGATTTTCTACTGAAAAATAAAACAGGTAAAATGAAACAAATGCATGAGAATCACATTGATTCTTTGCTATTCAAAAGGAAGCTTTCCCTCACCATTAGAACACTCTAAATAGGTCTGCTCATGTGATGGATAAAGTGAATATCTTGTTCTTATGCCACCAGGATTTTAGGTACTTTAATAGCACTGGGGTTCACACAGACATTGTTTTTATCCTGCCATTACTTATAATAAGCTTGTTTTTTTAGTTTGAATAGACCACAACCCAGGCTTTTTCTTTATTTGTAAATTGAGGAGTTAGTCTTGATTGATATTTTACACACTGTGTTAACTCAGAAGCTAGAAGTAAAGGTGAGAGTAAATAAATCGGTGGGGCTTGGGATTTGCTAGATTTATTTCAAAAACAGTGGTTTACTTTTATTTGCCTCATGCTTTTGAAATCTGTGAATAATTCTATTTGAGGAGAAGAAAAATTTTTCACATTAGAGGTTGTAGTGGGGAACCTACTAACTAGTCAGTAATAGGAAATTCTTTGTTGTTCTAGTTTGCACTTGCTGCCTTCATACAGAACCACACAATGGCAGCATCTAAGGGGTCGGGATGCTGATAAGCAGCTATATATATATTGTACAGCATTAAAAGTATTGGTGAAGTTCAGAGTAACAAGCATCTATATCACTTCATCTAAGGACTAAAACAAAGAGTAGAATATTCAAAAATAAAGATTGTGAAACACATGTCACAGTTCTATTTTTTTATTTTTTCTCTTCCTTTTTTAATTTATCGTATTGTATCATGATATCTATCTATCTGTCTGTCTATCTGTCTTTACATTAGCATAGAATTCCTACTGGTTGGCCCTTCTTCCCCTGTTCCATAACTCATTGGGTTTATATGCCCATTTCTCTCACTGCTTTCGGTGTTAGAAGATGATAATAATTTTCTGCTGTATCTGATCCCTTAACCCTAATCAAACCTCTGTATGTTTCTCTTTCATTAAAATATCTTATTTTGAGTCACATGAGATAAATTCTGTATTAATCTTAGGCTTTAAATAAAACACCATTCAGCATGGAGCTATAATATCTCTTATTTTATTTTTTTAAAGTGAATAAAACCTAGCAAAATAAAACATAGTAAAGTCAATCAAAACAAGACAGTGAAAGTGGTACAGAACTTCAAAACAGGATAATAGGAAGTCAACAGTGGTTACCATAATATATCTTGTTATCTTCACAATAGTTGTCCATACCATCAGACATAGTAAAATCAAATAAAACAAAGAATAATAAAACCAGTCAAAGCAGAATATTAAATAAATAAAGCAACTAAACAATACATCAGAGCAAAACATAACAGTGAGAACAATATTGTATTTAAAACAACCAGTTTATAAATGCTTTGGGGATTTCTCTGTAAGGCTGAAGCTGATTTTGCTTCACTTGGTGGCTTATCTGTTTTTCCCCATGTTTATAAACACCATCTATAGACTGGCTATTAATATTCAAATTTCTTTGTCTTTAGGATAACTTATTTCTAGAGTCTGACTCATTCAAGTGAATAGAAATAAATATTGACATGTCAAAAATGCTTCAAAGTGGTGGGGTTATAATACAGACCAATCTCATAAAATTGTCTGTTCTGTCAGAGCTTACATTCATGTGAGGAGTGAAAGATAGTAAAACAGAGGACACTAGATGACATGAGTGACCCAAAATAGAAAGATTGCTCTGGCTGCTATGTTGAGACTAGATTGTCAGAAGCCAGGGAAGAAGGAAGGAGAACAACTAGAACAGCACAAGGGAGAAGTTATGGCAATATGAAGCAATGTACTGTTGGTAGAGGCGGTAGGGCAGGTTCAAGACTTCAGTGCATATCCTATTCCTCTACTTTTCTGTGCCACTGAATCCCAAGATAGGTTCTATATGTCATCCCGATTTTACCAGTTGACTACAAACAAGAGGTGAAAAACTGCATAGTAAATTAAAGATCAGTAATGTCAATCTAAGACTCTCAAAAAATTTTCCTTTTTCTTAGGAATGCTTATTAGTGTTTCTAACTTTTCTCATGTATAAGGTAAAAGTAAGCTATAGTAAGCTGCCTAAAGACCTGAAAATTAAAAATAAAAGAAAGATTAGAGAAAGGTACTGTAATCCAGTACAGACAATGTATCTAAAAGTGTACCTTCATTTAGTTCCAATTCTGTCAAATATTTTATATGTTCTTTGACTTATTAGGCTGGTTTTCAATCTGAATATATAGTAAGTTACTTTATCAGGTCTTATAAGATAGATGAATGAACACAATGCTGGGAAAATTAAAGGGGGGCAAGGGAGGAGGAAGGAGGAAAAAGAAGGGAATTGAAATGTGTTCTGTACCTGTACCAACCCTCTACAGTGAGTGCAACCATTATGTGCTGCAAACATGTACCAATAAAAGTCAAAAAAATTAATATTCAAAGAAAAAGTCAAATGAAAAAGCTTTCATTGATCTGTTCAAAAGTAAAACTCTTCATAATGAAATAATAAAGTTATCACCATATTTAATTGGTCTCAGTTCAGGTCTGAATAAGACAATTAAAGCATCCTTGATAAGATATACTAGAGTTCTGTTGTCATGTTTTAAAAATAGGAAGATTTTCATATTTCCTTGAAGATAAAATAATTTTAATATTTAGAAGACAAGGTATGAGAACTACCAAGTAGTCTTCATAAAATAAAAATAATCTCTAATTATCTTTAAAGCAAAATAAATCTAATGAATCTACTCACACAACAGTGCTATTATTAACTGTTTTCCCACAAAGTGTAGATTTTCTTTTCAGAAGACTAAAACTTTATTGCATACCCCACACCAATTGTTTGTGTGCCTCATGACATCTTGAATACAGGAAGTCCTCTTTATCCCAAGGTGCCTTGAGTGAACTCAGATGACTACGTCTGGGGTAACAGGAAGCAGGCTGTGTAGCTGTCCAGGAGCTCTTTCCTCCTCTTGGTCCTCTCCCAGTTCTTCCTGTGCTCTTTGTACAAGGCCAAATACCCCAGAATGAAAATAAAGTCTTTGGAATGTTGACAGAAAGAATGCATTCTACAAGCAAATCCTAAATTTTAGAGCATTTTCACTGTCTAAGATAAGATATCATTATTTAGAATTTACAATGTGAATGAGAACTCCCTCTCCCAGCAAAAAGAAAAATCTGTACTTTCAAAGTTGCATATATTTGTTGTTATTTAAAGGAAGAGTGCATTTTAAAAGACTTAAACATTTTAAATAGACTGTCTTTTCTACCACAGGAGGCATAGCTATTTTATCATAACTTTTGAACTTGTAAGATCACTGAATTTAATTTAAATAGGCTAACCTTTGTATTTTGGCAACCAGAATCCACAGGAATTGGTAGTGCTCTCTTTGGAGGAAGAACACCCTTTTCAATATTTGTAAACTACAATGGTTTTGCTTTGTTTCATTTTGTTTTGTTTTAGACAGGGTCTCACTATGTAGTTCAGTCTGGGTTTGAACTCACGGTGAGCCTCCTGCATCAGCCACCCCAGTGCTAGGATTACACGCATGGACCACCCGGAATCTAACCTACATCATTATCTCCTCTGTCTCCTCTCTAGCTAAAGGCTTACCTTTCTATTGAAAACACCACAAAAATTAAATTACCAATACAGGCAGAAATGATTTTCCTCCATTTCTTCGTGTGTGTGTGTGTGTGGGTGTGTGTGTGTGGTGTTTATATGTATTTAATTAGTTTTATTGAGATAAGAGAAAAACTTTAGGTTTTAAAAAAATTCTCCAAAGACATTAATTTTACTGTTTAAGAACCCTGTAATAAACACACATTGTATCACTCAAATGCTTTCTGTTAAAATGAAGAGGGAAGTGCATTTAAAAATATGATCTGGAAAGTGGGAAATCACTGAATTTCAAAACCTAATTCTGGAAACCTGTTCTTCCTCTCTTTCTTAATGACTTAATTTTTAATATGAAAATGATGAGAGCTTTGATATATATTATCATCATGAACTTATGGATATTCTTAGAATTATATACTTCATTTGTCATGATAGGGTAAAACCTTCTTAGGAAAAAAATCCATTGAATTTTCAAAATGACTAAAGATGATGAGAAATGATGTTATAAAGAAAAGTGTTTAAGACCAAATTTGGGGAATTATTAGTAATGGTAAATTTTATTCGTAGTAAAGTGCTCACAAATTATATAATAGTGAAAAATTAATAACCAAATATTTCCACATTTTCTTCACCTTCTAAGTGAGCATGATCGCTTTAACCAGTGTTTCTACACTTTTGACCTGCAGTCAGGTTAGCACCAAAATATAGCGGAGGAGGATTAAGCATCTGTAAGCATACTGAGCTTTATCTGTCATCAGGATGTAATGTGTGTATGTATTGCTTATTTCTAAAGAATGATGATTTCATAATGATTAATACAATACAAAAGACATTTGAAAGCATACCTCAATTTATTTTTGATTACCACATATTTTCTGAAACAATTAACACTGAAAAAATGACAAGTATACGTTGTGCTAAAACACACGGGAGGGCTAGTTTAGATGGTTTCTAAGCTATGTTCAATTCAATATGGATAAAATTCAGACATTTAATTAAATATACCAAATGCTGGTTTATAATTTAATATTTTAACTTCAAAGTTTATGTATTATATACAGCAGCATGGTTTTAAAATGTAGACCATTTGTTAGGATGTAACTTTGTATACACATAGACTGTTGTAATAGACTATTAAGAGATGTGGATCAAAAGTTGAGTCCCTGACTGTTTTTTAAAAGTGATAGCTATCAGATATATATGCACACATTTATTTCATAGAGATTTTAGTTAAATATAAGACTGAATATTAGAAAAATTTAGGTATCTCTTTTCCTACCCAAAGAAGTGTTCATCAAAAAAAATTTCACTTTAATGTTATCACATTAAATTAGAATAATAATAACATACTCATGACACAGTAGTTGCTCATAAGCTATACTGCACCTCTTGTAGATTTGTAACTCTGTGTTATTGGGCAGTCTCTATTTCCACAGGTGTGCATAGTCATGGAATATAAAGAAAGCTTTTGTACTCATTTTTTAAAGTGAAAATTATTGAACTAATCATTCACATTAATAAATCCAATTATGAAAAACTACCTTATAAAGCAAGATTTAAAGACAAGTAACCATGTACAATTTTCTTCTTTATCTTTAACCTTTTCATTTATCTTTAACATTGAACATGATTTAAAATGTAGTTCAATTAATTTTTAGACTCAAATTGTCCTGTACATTTAACAATGAGGAAAACAAGTTTTGAAGTCATTCTAGCTTACTTTAATAAGTTTTTCTTTAGATTAAGGAAATACTTAAAACTAATAAATAGTCTGCCAAAGAATTAGCCAAAGAACTGCTAATATGTCTTTTCACAACGTTAGCATATTAAATCATTATCTAGAGGGATCTGATATTGATCTGGTAGTTCATATTTTCAATGAGACAACACAGATTCTTCATTTTTAAAAATAGGTTACATTAGTTGATTAATTAAATACACATCATTAATGGTAACTGAGATGTCTTCTAGTTAGATACAAATAATATCTCATAAATTCATAAAGTCCTGAAAAAGAATAAAAATTGAGACCAAATCATATGCACTTGATAACCATATATGTGTGTATACATATGATACATGTTTTATTTTTACCCACTGTGTTATCTTTAACTATACCACGGCCCCTGGTTAGTTTTGTAGTATTTTTCTTAAAATAATGATACTGGGTCGAATAATATTTCAGTGAAACAAATCAAAATACACACAGTTGTCCAAAGATACAAAGAAAAAATTGTCATCCTTCCAAACTTTATTCCAGTGTATGTCTTCAAGCACAATGAAAATGAAGCATTCTAAAGAAAGTGTGCCTGTGTTTATTCAGGCAAAGAAAAATGATTATATAATAATGCAGTATATTATGCAAAAAAAGTAAAAACAATATCCATCATATGACCCTCAAATACTATTTCACCTCACATTTCTAACTCATTGCAAAAACAGAAAAAAGTAAGTAGACATAAGAATCATTTTCATAGCACTCGGGAGGCTGAGGTAGGCGGAGCATCGTGAGTTCGAGGCCGGCTTGGGCTACAACGCGAGCGCAAGGCCGGCCTGAGCTACACAGTGCGACCCTGCCTCGAAAAACCCGGGCTGGGAGTTTGGCTCAGTGCCTTAAGCGCCTGCCCTGGCAGGCGCGAGGTTGTGAGTTCAATCCACGGTGCCGCAAAAAAAAAAAAAACCAAAAAAAACAAGAAACCATTTTCATTACAGATGAAAGACAATGACGGTAATATTTTATTTAAGAAGTAGAGATCATTATTTATGATTCCATATTTTCTAGATATATAAATTTGGTTCATATATATATATATAAATGGAAGACAATAGTCTAACAAAAAGATTGCAAGAACGCTGTTGTGTATTTTACATATCCATGACTATTTTCAAGGAAAAAATTAAAAGTCAAATAAAATTTTAAAAATTCTCCTCAAAAAAATTTAATGTTAATTTTAAGTATTCTTTAACAACTTGTAATACTATTGGCTATGAAGATAAGTATTACAAATGAAAAACACTATGTATAAAATTCAACATATAAAATTTGAAGTTCGAGGAATTTAGCTCAGCAGCACAAGCACCTGCCTGGCAAAAAAAAAAAAAAAAAAAGAAATATTTAAGTTCAAACCACAGTCTTAAAAAAGCACTTTACTTGGCACTATAATATCGAGTTCTTGTTATACCACCGTTGTGAATACCATATACAGCAACATAAGAAATATATAATCAAAATTGGTGAAATCACTTTATTAAAAATTAACTGTGCAAAAATAAAACAAAAAGAGAGAGAAAATACATATAGAGAGATTCAAACGGGAAGAAAGAAATCAAACGTATTTAGGGAGATTAAGGAAGCTCCATGACAAACACTAGCATTTGATCTGAATCCTACTGAAATAAAAGCAGATTGTAAACAGGCAAAAAAGGAACATAAAGTAGGGCTGGAAAACCAAGCTGAAAAAACAGCATCAAAGAATCTTGTGAATTGTTAGCCCCAGACAGGTGCCCACAAGAGATAAAATGCAGTTGTAATTGTTACTATTTTCCCCTGCATTGGGTCTGTTAGTCTGATGATTTTATTGTTGATAATCTCATATTCCATTTGAGGAGTAAAAGCCCTTAAACCTTACCTAGATTTTTATTTGTTATTTGTACTTATGTGGAAAATGAGCTAAAATATTTTGGGAGGATGTTTATGGTTCCAATGTGAACTGAAGTGATAATACTATTTACATTTTTTCTTCTGTCTACAAGTATTTAGCATTTTTATATGATATGAGAGCATACTACATGGTGCATCTATTAAGATTTTCCAATATCTGAGTCATCTGTTTTGAAAAGAATAGTAATTCAGTGGCTGCACAAATAAATACACTTTTATTACTTTCAAGGCTGGTCAGCCTCATCAAAGGTTGAAACATGTAACACCAGGGTCAACAAGGATGTAGAGAAAGAAATCTCACAAAGTGTTAATGGGTGCATTGATTGATGTGAGATTACTGAATGGTAATTCATCAGCTCATTTCAAAAAATTTCCACATTTTTCTACCTTTTTGATATAATGACAAAATTCTGGTGATTCAAAGGAATGCATAAATGTTTTGGTTCTGTAAAGTAATTATGTTTTATTATTTTTATTTTTTTGACAAGGTCTCACTATGTAGCCCAGGTTGGCCTCAAACTCAGTGATTCTTCTGCCTCAGCCTCCCAAGTGCTGGGATTACAGGTGTGCACTACCACGCTTGGCTCAGTAGTTATGTTTCTAATAATGTATTCCAATGTAACGATTTAGGATGCATGAAGCATTCTACTATTTTTTAAAAAAAAACTCATGTTTGTATACGAAGCAGAAACTACTTAGCATTAACATATATCACTAAAAATAGGCTAGCAACTAAATAAATTACAGTTTGATCACAATAACATTTGATGCAGCGATGAAAAATTACAATGTATCTATATCTACATATTTAATTAGCAGTGTGGAAATTTTCACATTATATGTAAATAATTTTTAACATGAGTTTGCATATGATGAACACAATTCAGCTTGGATATTATTTTTATATTGGCAATAAAATGCAATTAATATAAAGTAATAATACATTGTATATCTATATATACTAAATTAGTATAGATAGACAAATAGCTATATACCAAGATCTTAAAAACTGTCATATTTAGGACATGCTATGCTAATTTAAAAGTCATTCTTTGTTTTATAAATAAACTTTCTACCTATTTTCTAACTCTGTTAATAATTTTTATATCACATTGGCTTACTTCAAATTGAAATCCATCTAGACAAAGTAGTGTTGTGTTCTTGCCCTGCTGATTCACTAGATAAAAAATCTTAAAGACTTAACATGACCAAAATGCCAGGTAGGCTTTCATTAAAAACCACCTAAACTGCAACCATTTACTTTGCAATTATGTACTTATCAACTTGCCCTGACTCATATGTCTGTAAATCATGTATATGACCTTTTTACAAATCAATTTTATTTGAGGAAAACATATTCTCTGACATTCTTTTAAATCATCTCAGGGATGAGCCTTCCAAATGAACAATTCAGAAAGGTCACTCATAAGTAATTAACCTTTAAATTTTATATTACTCTCCTAGTTTTTAATAAACTTAAAAAACTTGGAAGTTTTAAGAAAACATGTCATTTCTATAGTTTGGATATTTTAGGCAATTCTTTTCACTAAGCATGCATTTGATGTGCCAGTGGAAACAAAAATGTTATCCTTTTCCTTAGTTAATATTTAAGTACCGAGTTCAATGAGAAAAATAAAAGTAATGAATGTCTAAATGAAAGTCTACAACATGAGGGTTTTCTATTTGTGAAATTTCTTCTATGTTAGGTCTGACTATCCCGTTTTACTGTTCATTACTAAACTTCTGATCAATATAGTAAACAAATCCAAGTTAAGTGTCTGCACATCGTCTCATTCTTTCTCATCTCTCAAAATCCATGATCATGACACATTTTGGGTAGTTTCCCTTACTTTTAAAAATTTTAACACTTTAAATAATGATCTCATTTATCATTTCATGTCATAGATTACATTCAGTTTTACTTGTAAGATCTATTTTGCTGAGTGTTATGTCAATCTAAAGTCACACAATCTTGTAACTCAACTTGTATTTTTTCCCCCTAATTCTCTTCATTACTTATCATTTAGGTACAAATCATGATAACCAGGAAATCACAGATATTTAAAAATAATTTTTAGTTCATTCATTTGCTTACCTATAGTTTGCCTACACTGCTCTTGAGAGAATGGAATAAAGCCTCTTTCAAAATTCTCTTCAGAGATGGAAATCGCTCCTTCCCTCAGTAAATAGTTTAGAGCTACTGACATATTACACTTGCTGGGCATTAAGGAAGAATATAAAAATTAATCAGAGCTATAAGCATTAAATACATTTTTCCATGAAAAACTAGCAGAAATAAAAAGCTTATTGAGCCAGGATAATAAATTGTCTTCAATTTAGTTATAATATAGATTTAAACTAAAAAGAAATTTAGTATCATACAAGTCATGCATGCCTTAGCATGACTCAAAAACTAATCAAAGCAAAACAGACAAAAACCCTTAATTTCACAGTGCTTTATAATTTGCTTCTTCTTTAATTTTTCTCTCTTTATAGTATTGCATTCACCAAAATAATTATGAGAGGATTTTTAAAAATTATTGTATTTGTATTCAAATAAGAAAGAATTTTCACTGTCATCTCTACCTTTTCATGATGACAGAATTCACAATGAATTTTGAACTTTAGGAATTTACCAAACTATTAATCAATTTTCAAATAGAAGTCAACAGATTTAATGGTTCTTATCACTTAACAGTAATCTGATAACCATATTTCAGTGCATAAAGCCATATCCACCATATCCATTCTATTGTCATATATTTTTCATGGAAAAAATTTGACAGACTTAATATATAGACGGTGCACTATACCAAGTGAAGAGAGAATACTAGGAACCAATGGAGAAACAAGGAGTTTGCATAATTAAAGTCATTACAAATGAAAGGAGACCCAAGTTATATCATAATACACTGAGATAGAGATATAGTGAGTTCAAGGCAGGTACAGTACAATATCCATCAAGCACTTCATGATTTAATATTTAAAGACATCATTAAGTTATTAAATTCATCTGAATTTTCTTCAATTTTAATTGACTTTAAACTTCATTTGAAATTTATCTCAATTTGTGATTGAATAAGCATTATAAACAGTGTCTAATTCAAAATGCAATCTTCTTAAACTTTAATATTATTATAATAGAAATTAGTCAGTGGCAGGGATCTAGGCAAATGCTTTTTCATTGAGAAGAGTTAAAAGTAAATTTTGAAGAGTGCTGGAATACAATATCCCATCTTCATGGATTGGAAGAATTAATATTATTGAAATATTCACACTGCTTGAAACAAGCTATACACTGAATGGAAATCCTATCAAAATAACAATAACTTCTTTTGCATTATTGGAAAAATTCCCAAATTTTTGTGAAACCACAAGAGAACATAAATAACCAAAGCTATCTTAAAGAAAAGTACCAAGTGGGAGGCATCACACTGACTGACTTTGAAATGTACTATAATTAGTAACCAAACTATTTTATATATAGTATCTTATAAAAGCAGACACATAGAACAGCAAAATAAAATAAAGAGCTCAGAAAGTAATCTACACATTTATAGCTAGATTTATCTTTGAGAAACTTGCCAGGAACACACAAAGGAAAGGACAGCCTCAGCCATAAACAGTGATGAAAAACTGGACATGTACATGCAGAAGAATGAAACTAGACATATCTATCATCAGTTACAAAAATTAACTTAAAATGAATGAAAGACTTAAAGTTAAGCCCTAAGATGAAGAAACTTCTAGAAAAATTACAGGGAAAATATTACAAAAATTAACTTAAAATGAATGAAAGACTTAAAGTTAAGCCCTAAAATGAAGAAACTTCTAGAAAAATTATAGGGAAAATGTTTCCAGACATCAGAACCAGCAAAGATATTTTGGGATATGAATTCAAAAGCACAGACAACAGAAGAAAAAACAGACAAATGGAATTACATCAATTTAAAAAGTTTTAGATAGTAAAAGTAATAACATAGTAAAAAAGACAACTGACAGAATAGAAGGAAATATTTTTAAAATTGTACATATGGCAAAAAGTTAATATCCAGAATATAAAAGGAATGCAAGCCTCTTAATGGTAACAAAATGAATAATCTAATTAAAATACATCAAATATTTTTAAAAGAAAATATAAAATTATAAAATATATGAAAAATGCTCAGCATCATTCATCATCAAAGAAATGCATAACAAAACTACAATGAGGTAGTACTATCTTTCATAAAAGTGGCTACTATTAAAAGACAAAAGAT